>GL380453.1:0-20835 GCA_000143925.2 Caenorhabditis brenneri
AGCTCTCGATTCATGTAAATGATCTGAAACTGTAATAACTTCAATATTTTACTCTGAAAATGATATCAGAAACGCTGTGACATGATATCATCGTTTTAGTTTTTTTTTAAATTCGAAGCGGGTATGAAAAAAAATGGAAAAAAACTAAATTAATACACTTTTTGAATGATAAAAATCCAAAAAAAAGGACCTCGGATTTCCAATTTCGTTTGAAAAGTCATAAAAAATTAGTGTTTCATTTGTAAAATAAAATCATTTTTTATCTTGTGATCGAATGCTTTTTCCATAATTCTCAGTGCTCATAAATGTTTGGAAAAACATAAAGACAACCAATCAAAACTGTGGGTCGCCTTGAAAACAGTACATTTTCAATGAGACTGTGAAAACTATAAAAATGAAAAGGTTATGAAAATCAGTTATAAAAACATTGGAAAATCTACATCATTCTGATATCAGGATTTTTTTTTGAAACAGTGAATTTTTTTCACAGTTTCAGAAAAACTTCTCTAACTTTACGAAACTATTTATGATGTTAACTATTTATTAATTCCAAAAAACTATTAAAGGTTTTTAACAGACATTTTTGTTTAAAAAAATATGTTCAGCTAGACATGATTACTATTTTCCAGGCCTTTGAATTTTTAACAGAAGTTTTTTGAAACAAAAAAAAATTTAATTGATCAACTTCTCTTTGCAATGAATGTATTCAGCATTCTATTTGTATCAGGCTTCATTTGAAACAGTAAAAGTTATTTTTTTTGCTGTTTCAGAAAAAAATGTTTTAATTTCTCGAATTTCATTTTTCTGTAATGCGATCACAGCGTAGAACAGAAAAAAAAATGATAACGGAATATCGGAGCGTCGTTTGAGAACCTATTTTCGGAAAACTGCATTGAACAGTAAAATTCTCCCAACGAAGTGAAACGATATCGAACGAAGCAACGTTTTCAGTTCTCGTTTGATTTAAGATCCTTTTTTGTTGAAACAGTGAAATTCAAAAAAATAATATTTTCAATTTAGTTTCTCGCTTGTCATAAAACTTTTTTCATTGATCAATCAGGCATAGAGAAACATGCTTTCCTGTTGGAAAAATTGAACTTTTCGCTGTTTCAATGAGAAATAATCTTTGCTCCAATTTTTTAAAAAAATAATCACTATTTTGTAATATTTCGAAAAAATAGCTTGTAAAAATCGGAATATCGGAGCATCGTTTCTGGAAGTTTTTTCTCCAAAAATTTGTTAAGAAAGAATCAGTTTTCTCGATTATGCAGACTTTTAAACAAACCCCACGAAACAGTCATTTTGGTATCTACCGAACAAATTATAAGTGCTGGATTGTTTGCAAAATGTCTAGAGAACACTTTCGAATCCGGTGAATCAGTAAACTTTTGTTTGGAATGTATTTTTCGTGCCTACATAGATCAAGCGATTATCAGGGGCACCAGCTCAAAACTGTTATAGCATGAAACAGTAAAACAAAGAAAAAAAATTCTTCTGTTAGGTTAGCGGATTTGTTACAGTACTATTTGCTGTCAGAGTAGTGATTTATTACACAATCTCGGAAACAGTTTTCAAAAAATGATGTTTTCTTACAACGAATAGAAGATCAAGCTGTCACTTCACCAATAAATGAATTGTAAGCACGACTAATCCGTTAACCGCTTGATATTTGGTATTATTCTCATGAAACAGTAAACTTTCGGCAGAATTTTGAGAATGTTTCCAGCTATCACTCTTTTTTTCTGACCATTGTTGTCTGAAACATCAAGATTTCAGACATTCCGGGGATGATTTCTATTGAAACAGTAAAAAAATTGTTATAAAAACCACAGATAATTGACCATGTGGACCTGAATTTTCTGATGAAGACGCAGTATTCAGAGAAAAATATTTCAAAATTTACTGTTTCAGTGAAAAATACTTTTTGTTATTGGAAATGACTTCCAGTCACACGCTGGGAAGACTAGACTTTCAAAATTTCTGAAGTTCTTTCAACAATCAATCTAAAACTGTCAACTTTGTTCTCTCAATTTCCATCGAAAACCGATTTTTCGTTTCTAAAAACCTGAAAAAAAAACACATTTTTCGCGATTGCTCGAAAACGTAAGGATCACCGAACGTATCTGGCGTATGCGCAAGATTTTCTGTTTAAACAGTAAACAAAAGGAGTTTCCGCAAACTCTAGGAAAGATGAAAACTTCCACAGCTATAATTTATAGAATATATGAAAAATCTTAGTGTTTCGACAGGATTAACCTTTGAAACTTTTTTCCGATAACAGTTTGTTTTTCTATGGAACAGAAAATTTTCCCAGGAAAAAATATTCAAAAAAATTATACAGAAAACTTGTTTTGTTAGCGAAAGATTTTTTTCCTTTCCCAATTTTTTAATGATTTAGAATTGATAAAAACATTCACTCAAAAAAAAAAAAATATTTGCTACCCGAGGTTAGACTGGCTAGAGGAACACCAGAGATATTACCTTTTCAGGATCATCAGTGCTATACTTTTTTTAATGAAACAGTAAAAACTTTTATTGTATAATCAAACATTTGAAAATATTTGTTTTTCAGGCGCTTAGTGTTGATAAGCGACTGATTACACAAATAGGAAACCATGAGGAAACCTGGAAGGATCACCGGTTTTGGGGGACAAAGTATACTCAAGAAACTTTGAAACAGGGAAAACCGTTTGGCGAAAAAATTAACGAAATTCGTACTTGTCCAAATTGGGCCCAGACCATGCTTTTTGAAATTTACAGGGCCCGACGCTAGAAAATCGACCGTTTTTTCCAGAAATTCCAGTTTTTTCAATCCGAATTCGGGAATTGGATGTTCATTTATTGTTTCGAGATCTTTTATAACTAAACATGTCTACAAGGCGAAAATTAGTGTAGTTTATAGTACAAATTCAATTTTGGAAAAATACTGGGAATCGAATCGATATATGCTCGTCTGGAATAACAAACATTTTCGATGAAACTGTGAAAATTTCTTTGTTTACCTCTGGAAAATTATTGATGGATAAAGCTATGGAATCTGAATATAAAGCTTGGACGGCAAATTGCCCGTCCGTCCGTTTACCGTCCGCCTGCATTCTAAAGTGACGGTTTATGGGCCTTGAAAATATTTCGAAAACTCGTAAATTGAGCTTAAAAAAATTGAAAAAAGTGAACTGGCAATTATCAAAACTTTCAAAAAACAAAATTGTGATTGAATTTTTTTGAAACAGTGAAAAATAGTTATTTTTCTGCTAAATTTTTTCTAGCCGTCTTTTGAAACATTTCCACAACTCTTGTTCAAATAATGATTAAACGGATTACTTTAGATTGAAAATTCAGATAATTAAAATGAAATCTTTTTTCGTTATGTAATCAGTTTTCTGAAAATAGTTGATTTCAAACAAAACTTTCGAAACAGTAAACTTTGATTACAGGAACAAGATTGTAGTAAATGATTGCCTTCGAAGATATCTAGATAACATTTTCAAGTGAATCAGAAATTTTTTATCAATATTACCCATGTCAGGATCGCCAGTATACCGTAAACTCTGTAATTGAGCGGCCCCTTTAATTGTTCGGCCCCCTCGAATAGAGCGGCCCTCCTTTAATTAAGCGGCCTTTGAACTATAACGGACAACCTCGATTCACACGTCAGATTCTCATCCTCACCCCGCCGTCCCATGAACCTTGTGAATGTTAATCCCGTGTCAAAGACTTCTTCTTCATTACGGTCCCTATTTGGAATGCCATTACTTGCCATTGGCCCACTTTCCTTCGTCCCAGTGAATTCAACAATCTCCTCCAATGTAGTATCCAAAGATTTTGATTTTTTTTTCTCTTCACTTATCGCTCATGTTTTACCTCCCATTCGCCTCATTCTCGGAATATTTCCCGTTTCCTTTTCTCCCCCGGTGAGGCCTCGTGAGGGGCACTTGCCAGGGTCTTCTGATGTATTTTATTGATTTTTCCCTCTTTTGAAATAAATAAATAAATAAATGTGACAAAAGAAATGGTATTGCCGGAAACATGTGAAAACTTTCTAATTAATTTAAAAAGTTCCATCGAAAGCTCCAAAAACGGGATTCACGCTCAAAATGATCGGGAACATCAAGAAAATGACCTACCATACATGGGTAGCAGAGTGGTAATGCAGCACGTGAATTTTTTGTTCCTCCGGTGGAAAATTTTTAGCACGTGAAATATGCTTCAAAAAATATTTTTTCAAATTTCATAGACTCGCATTTGTAAAATTTTTCTACCGTACCCCTCAAAAATATTTTGTTACCTGTAGAAATAATTTCTGAAATTCAGATGGCGTTTTATTCAGAATTCTGAATCGAAATTCAAAAGATAATCATTAAAAAATTTAAATTTGCCGTATAAACATTAATAAAAACAGTTTACGTGCTAAAAATCAATATAGAAAAAAAAACATGTGCCGCGCCGGCAAAAATAATTTTTATTGAGAAATAATTTTTTTTAACGGGTTTTCGATGAAAACTTAGCACGTAAACTGTCATGAATCTTAACGAAATTGGTTTAAAACATATTTAAAATTTAATTTGAATAGAAATATTGAGTTTCACCGGAGAAAATTCGCAGTGCACTTTGAGCATCGCAAAATCGATGAAAAAATTATTGAGCGTTTGCGAAAAATAATTTAGCACGTAAACTGTTTTGAAACATAATCATTTTCGATAAGAAATCTTAGGTTTTTTTCGCGAAGCGATTCGTCAAGTGTTCGCTGAGAAATCGCTTAGTGCACTTTATACTGCGGCAGTAAATCGAAGTACTGAAAGTGCACTGTGAAAATTTAGCACGTAAGAGGAATTTTTAGCACGTGTCGTGAATTCGATTCGATTCTATAGCCAAAAAGACTCCCAGGAATGAAATTTGGTGAGAAAACTCCCAGTGGTTGCCGAGAAAATAAAGCGTCAATCTTGAAATTATGCTCACCATGCGCGCGCTTACGTGTGTTAGTGCGCGTCACTCGCCGCTTTCTTGAGGAACAACAAGAGCGTTGTCAACAGAGGCGTTCTTGGTGTAGTGGTTGTATTGTTGGCTGACAATCCGTCGGGTGCGAGAGTTCGAGTTCGAAACCACGGAGGGATTTTGTTTTTTTTTGAGCTCGAAAAAAATTAGCACGTGAATTTTCGGAAATTTTTGAAAAATTTAGCACGTGTAAAAAATCATTTTCGAAGTGCACTAAATCCTCCCATGTATGTGACCTACTTTGGAGTTTTTGCTCTGGAACAAACGCATTGAAACTAGAGCGGCCCCCTCAAATTATACGGCCCCTGTATTAGAGCGGCCGCCTGGAGAGGGGGTTGAAACAAGTGCGGCCGGCCGCTCTATTGAAGAGTTTACGGTACTTGTGCCATTAAACAGTGAAATGGAACATCAAGATTTCAAACATTCCGAGGAAGTTTTCTATTGAAACAGAAAAAAAGTTGTTGGAAAAAATGCACCCGTTTAACTCACCAAACGCTGTAACAATAACTTAAAAATAAGAAACTAAAATTGAAAAACACAGTAATGAGCGTAAAGTTTTTCGAAACAGTAATGTTTTTTCCGAAAACAGCATACCTTTCTTTACTCACTTTTGTCAACGCAAAGACCACCAACTCTATCTGAAATCTATGAGTGAAAATAATTCTGTTTCAATAATTTCTAGGTCAGTTTATTTTAGTTTCCCTACACAATTTCAAAATGAACTTGAATACAAATTTATTGAAAATCAGTTCCCTACAGAGAATAATAGCGGAATATCCCAGCATCTTTCAAAAGCATCATGAATCTGTAAAATCCTGCCTTGGCCTAATTTTTTTTAGAATCAACGAAAATTTCGTCAGAGAATTAACGTTTACAACTCTTTTCCGATTACAGTTTGTTTTTTGATGAAACAGTGTATTTTTCCAGTAACAAGTATACAAAAGGACCTACATTTTTGTTGGGAAACTTTGGATTTTTTGCTGTATCATTCGAAAAATAGTTTTTCTTTTAGATTTATTTTTCAATAAACCGTTTCGGTTGCGAAGTTATAAAAAGCTTTCATTCAGAAATGTATTTGCTTCCGAAGGACAAAGCAATGTACATTAGCATGTTAGGATCATCAGTGGCACACTTTTGTCATGAAACAGTAAAAACACCGTGAATTCTGTAATAAAAGCCCACCTCTAATAGGAGATAACTTTCGGTGTAGTTTTAGTTATATCATTTGCATTTTTGCACTATTCTAGGCATTTTCGCAAAATTTGCTACATCAAAAATCGGGTAGAAAAATTGAAGCCCACCTGTAATTGAGGCCCACCCTGAGAACGCCTTCGAAAAATAGAGGGCCATTGGGATCAATATCAGTATTCACGGTTCTTTGAATGAAGTCTTACTTTACCTCTAACCAGTGATAAAAAATTAAAAAACTATATTTTTCGAATCAACCGAGCGTCAAATTACCCCAGCGTCAAATTATCACTGGTATACTTTTGTAACAAAACAGTAAAAAATCTCTTTGAAACGATGATACGAAAATCCGAAGACAAGTTCACTGTGCCAGAGACAACTGGCTGATTACACAAACTGGATTTTTACAGGAACCTTAGATGCATCACCAATTCTGGAGCAGACTCAGAAAAAAACTCAGAAAATTTTGGAACAGTAAAAAGTTACTGTTTCTTGCCAACCAGGGAAAACTCAATGTTTGAGCTCAAATATTGGGACAATACAACAATAAAAACTTGTCAGTGGCTAAAACTTTTTTCCATGAAATAATCAATTTTTATACTAAATTTTTCCAGCAATCTTCTTTTTTGAAGCAGTCAGATTATTGAGTGGAATAGTGTGATAAAATGAGAACGAATTCGAAAACTATATGTAGCGAACAATAGAGCTAACGGTTACAACTCGACACTATACCGTTTTTTGATAAAACAGTAAATTTTTGAAAAAAAAAATCACCGTTTCATGAAAAATGATGTCTCTGTTTCATGCAATCTTTCAGGGATTAATCTAGCACACCGCAAAGATTCTTCGGTTAAACAAAATTTGATTTTTTAAAAACTGTTTCACAGAAAAAAATGTTTTTTTTCTAGTTCCATGTGTCTTATTATATTTTTGCTGTAGGTTGGAAAAATTGTTTTATTTGAAAAAAGAATAAAAAAGGATATTGGAGCATTGTTGGGAAAATACTCCAGTTTTTTTTTCTTTAAAAACACATTTTTCTTCTTAGCGAACAGAATCAATTTTCTGAGCAATTAAAAAAAAAACAATTTTTTCGCTGAGATGTTTTCGACCAACACAAAAACTTGAGTATATTGATTGGTTCCCCATCCGTCTAGGGATTTTCGATTCTGGTGAACCAGTAAAAAATTTTCAGGATTCTTGTATGTTTTCTCCATTTACAGGGTGCGCCAAAAGTATGGTAACACGGTTTTATAATTTTGAAACGCACTGGCCGGCTCAAAAATAAATTTTGTGTATCGACCTTTTGCGTGCCTTTTTCAACACCCTTTAGTTAGTATCTGTCGAAGTTTCGAGGCTCGAACATTATTTTGAGATCAACTGTAACGATTACTATCAAAGTCTCTCCGTGACCAACCACTGCCAGCGGCACGCGGCCATATGACTTTGAGGATTCTCTTCGCGGAAGCTTAGTTTTTTCCTGATTGCGGGCAAGTTCGGGCCTAAACTGAAATGGATTTTGTTCTAGGAGAACTGAGAAACGAATTCAAGTAGTATAGAGATCAACAAAATTTCGATTTGGAAGACGAAACAGTAAAAGACTGCCGTTCCTTCCCAATCAGGGAAAACTCAATTTTTGAGTTAGAAAAAACAAAGAAACTGTTTAATAAATTTCTGTTCGATAAAAAATTTGTCAGCCGCTTCGAATTTTTTTTCCATGAAACAGTAAATTTTTTATACTAATTTTTTTCAGCAATCTTCTTTTTCTTGAAGCAGTAAGATTGTTATGTGGAATAATGTAATAAGACAAAGAGTAATACGAAAACTACGCTTCCGATAAATTACCGGTTTTTGATGAAACAGTAAATTTTTGAAAAAAATCACTGTTGCAACTTTGATTTCTCACCGACACTTGGTCACAGAGGAAATTCTTTGAACGAACTGTAACAAATAACAGAAACCTTTATTATGACAAATAACAATATCGAAAGGTGAAAGCAGTATTCCAACGGCATGTTTTCACGAAGTGCCCATGACTTCCGCTCGCTCCCAGTTGTATCTACTTCTTTTGTAACAATGAAAAAAGCATCCATCACCTCCTGCTCTGACCTCTGCCGCTATATTTTTCTTAAATCTGTCGAGCTTCCCACGTCGAGTTTCGTTTCCAATTGGATGCTCTGAAAATAACGTTTAGGGTTTGAGAGCACAAAAAAAAAATATTATCTGCAAATTACTTTGATCTTGCCAATTAGCTATATATTTAACATGGAATTTCGGTTACATATTCCTGTTCACATCCAAAAAACACGTCCAAGTTCTTGAACAACTCCGATTCATCTTCGAAGAGGTCTAACTCGGATAAATCAGTTTAATCTGAAAAAAAAAACGAATTTCAGATAAATGTGATTCTATTTCTTTACGCTTACCGGTCAAATCGATAGAATAATTAGTTTAGTAAAAAAAAAAATAGCAAACAATTTGAAAAAAATCAAAACGTGGAGCACCCGAAAATCGAGGGTACAAGGGAAGAATGACAGAATGAGAAATGGGAAAAAGTGTCACTATGTGTGCGCTGTCTGAATGACTCAGTGTTTTATTAACAAATGTTTCATGACTCATTACATATTTCTCTTTTATTACTTTTCAAAAACGTATAGTTCTCTTATTGGCGATTAGTTAGAGTTTTCTGCTCAGGTAGTCACCCATCCCCCACGAGGAAAGAAAATTGAGAGAGAGTGCAGAGAAGCTAGAGTGTCTGGTTTCTCTGTGCTTTATCTCTCTGGCCGAGAAAAGAGAAGGAGAGAGAGAGAAAAGGGAGAGACAGAGAAGTCAGACGTCCAGCGCTCACCAAAAACAAAAAATCGCGAAGATTACTGTAGGATTACGGTAGTTACAGTATTCCGAAAACTCCATTGGCAACCTCCAGCTTGATAACCTTCCAGAAAATTCACTCTCTTTCCAGAAAACTCTGAACAAATAATTATTTCGGCGGAAATTCGAATTTTCAATAGTTTTAGCATGAAACAGTAAATTTTAAAATTATTTTCTGAAAACTTTTTCATGGATGAAGCACACTAATTCTTACCTTTGGCTAGATTTCAAGGAAGTTGCTATGAAACAGTTAACAACTTTTTTTTTTACAAATTTTGGAATACATCCAAAAATGACTTTCTTTCTCGAATCAGAAAGTCATGAAAATGCGTTCATCGTAATATAAAAAGAAGCAACAGCGGAATAATTCTTCTTTTCTGAAACTGAAAAATTTCTTACTATTTTCAAATAAATTTTTTGGAAAATGATATCTAGAAAAATAGAAAATGCAATTAAATTCCGAACGTTTAGCAAATCACCATTGTTTGATATGGTCTCCACATGAAGACTTACATTTTTCCTGAAACAGTATTTCTTTTACTCCTTTTTATTTCTCAAAGAACAGTAAAAATTAGCGAAGTTGAATCGCACGAAGAAAAAATAATTCCTGTAGAAGAAAAAAACAGTTTTCAGTCTCATGCGTTACCAGTGCAGGAGAAGTTTCACACAGACTTTCCAGATATTTTGAAACAGTCAATATTTTTCACTGTTTCAAGAAACTTGATTGTTCTTTTTCTCCTTTTTTGAATATTGATTTTCTTCTATCCATCCACAAAAAAACGACACGGCAAAATTACTGAACTTCGTACAAAATTATTGTTTTGAATCTGGAAAGTAAATTAAAAATTTGATGAAAACTTGAAAAAATGTTTTCAGTGTCCTATTTTTTGGAAATTTCGTCAGAAGAATGATGAAAAACACATGTATGGCAAATTGGTTGGGAGGGAAACATGATAATTTTTTTCCTTTCGGGGGTCTTTCAATCAAGCCTTTACAATATCAGATTTTCGAGAAAGGTGGCAAGACTATAACAAGAATAATCGGTTTTCTGAACCAATTGCTCCAAAAAAAAAAAACTAAGTCACTTTGCAAACTACATAAAACCGTGAATTTTGAAATTTTTTTCTGAAAATTTCGGGAAATAGGGAGAATCCTCTTGGAGAGTACCGGAAGTGACTCTGAAGATGCCTTTTTGCCGTGCACTTCCGTTCTTTTCACGTGCACCGCGAAACTGTTTTCTCTTTACTACTCCTTTAACACAGCACATATTACTTTCAATTTCAAAACCAGAACACTACTTCTGTCTTGAAACAGAAAAAAAGTTTTTGATTTCAAAATGAATTCAAAAATTTTTAAACTCTTTTAAAACGCTCAAAAATTTGAGTTTCAATCTTACAGTATACATGAAACAGTAAATTTTTAAATTCTTTTTTGAAATTTTCTAATGTATGAAGTAAGGCTTGTAAGTGGACGGCGATTTGCCCGTCCGCCCCGTCCGTCTGCATTCTGACGTGACGGTGTATAAACAATTTATTTCACGTCAAGTCACGTACTTATCTCAATTTTTCGAATTTTTCTACGGTTTTTGGTAAATTATTGCCGAAATTTGGAATTTTTCGGCGAATAAACTATTAATTGAGTTCTAGAAATGATTCAAAAAAGAAAAATGCTTGGAAAAAATTTTCTGAAAAAAACCATCCTTCCGGTTTCTAAGCCGGACGGCGAACGGACGGCAAACGGACGGCGGCGGACGTCGGACAGACGGCGGGTGTCCAAATTTCCCCGTCCGGCAAACAAGCCTTAGTATGAAGCACTAAATCTCGCCTCTGGCTAGATTACAAGGAAATTGCTATGAAACAGTAAATAACTTTTTCCTATACAATTTCGAAATACATCCAAAAATGACTTTTGTTTTCGAATCAGAAAGTTATGTCGATCTTTTTAAACGCAGGTTTAATCGCAATATAAAACAAAGGAACAGCGGATTAGTTATTTTTTATTCTTTTTTTACTATTTTCAAATAAATTTTTCGGAAAATGATATCTAGAAAAATGAGCAATTCAATTAAATGCAGAGCGTTTAGCATGTCAACATTGTTCGATACGATATCTGCATGAAGATTTTAATTTTTCCTGAAACAGAATTTCTTTTAGTGATTTTTTTCCTCAAAGCCTAAGTATTACTCCTGTTTGGTTCATGAATCCCATGATTTTGCCGTGAAACAGTTATTAGATTTTCTGGTTCACAAATAATTTTTTTTTAATTTTTCAGGAAGTTCTATGTGTTCTGACTTAATAAGAGTCGTTGTAGTCCCTAAGAAAACAATTTTTCTCGCTAATGTTTTTCAACTTTTCCATTCTTTTGAAACTGTGAATATTTTTTCAATCGTAAAATATTTCAAACAACTGTAGCTGTATGGGGATAAGATAGGGTCCAGGTAGGATGAAACAGTAAACATTTGCAAAGTTGATTTGCACAAAAAAAATAAGTATGTGAAAAAAAAAACAATTCTTTGTCTCCTGGCGTACCAGTACCAGTGCAGGAGAGGTTTCACCCTACTTTTCCAATTACTTTGAAACAGTAATTTTTTCACTGTTTCAAGAAAATTGATTGTTCTTTTTCTCATTTTTTGAATATTGATTTCCTTCTATCTATCCATAAAAAAAAACAATACTTCAAAGTACTGAAATTCGTACGAAACTATTATTCTGAATCTGTGATTTATGTTAAAATTTTGATGAAACCGTGAAAAATGTTTTCAGAGTCCTATTTTTTTAAATTGAAAAGTACAAGTATTGCATATTGGTTGGGAGTGAAACAGGAAAAAATTAATATTTTTTCTGAATTTTTTCATTCAGACTTTTACAATATCAGATTTTCAAATCTTCTGCGAGTGGATTCTGAAATGTTTAGCCCTCAATGGAGCCTGGAAATATCTCATCTGTAAGTCGCCAGGTTGACAACGATCCCCAGACTCTCAGGCTCCAGTGAGAGCTAGAAATTCCAGAATTCACTCACCGAAGCATTTATTTTCAGTCCAGAAACTCATAGAATATTCCTAACATATGTGAGAAAACGTTCCCTTGTAAGCAGTTGACTATGCTTGCAATCATTTTAGATAACTGGCTGGAATTTTTTTTTCCTGTTGAGACAGGAAAGAAAAACGTATTTAAATAAACTTATTTTTGAACGAATTCAATTACACTGTTTCAATTTTTCTGATGAAACAGAACTGACTTTAATTACTCCTGTTCTGAAAAACTATTAATCTTTGTTAGAATGACCATATTATACTTTTGTCATGAAACAGTAAAAATTCCAAAATTATTTTGTTTATTTTTTCAGAATTGCAGCCATGACATTTAACGGACGACCAATTGCTCAAATAACTGACTTCTTGAATCTACATGAAACACTAAATTTTGAAATTGATTTCAGAACATCTTGGGTTAGTGAAGCATGTGGCACTAATTCTCACCTATTGCTAGATACCTAGTAATTTTTTTCAGACAGTAAGAAAATTAATATTTACAACAAACACAACCGCAAATTAATTTCCTCCACCAAGCAGAAACTTGTGAAAAGTTTTTTACTGTTTCAAAAGGAATTATTTTGAACATGCCCCGTCACTGAACTTTTGATGCACGGGTATTTTTTTTTCGACAGGTGAATTGATTGCACGCAGTTGTTGGACGCTCGCAAGTTTCAGGTTGCTGGGTCACCAATTGCCGGAAGACAGCCTTATTTTTGCGTTGTGAAGAGCCTCAAACTTGGGTAATGAAACCTTTTATGGCAACATACGAAGAAAACGTTAACGAAAATTATAAGCGAGTAGAAAAAAAAAGAGAGAAAAAGTGACTAATACATATAACAAAAGACCAGGATACATAGGTAACATGACATACAATACAAATATGCAAAGAAAGCGGACATATAAATGAATATTATTATCAAAGGAATGAGTATGAGTAGAAATTTATAATAAAGATCTTCTAAACAGCCATGGCGCAGGACGTTGAATAAAGTCCAAAAAGAAATCGAAACAATTTACCGAGGGAAGAACAAAGAGTCAAACAATGCAATTTGGACAGAAGAACACAGAAGATTCCTTCATCTGGCGCCTTCGGGATAACTGCAACCTCGTTTCCTATTTTTGTTTTTTTTTTCTGTTAAACTCACTTTGCCCAGTCAATGCGACGACCTACACGGATGTAATGCAGTACAACTGCGTCCATGGCCGCTGGTCTCTGCGAAGATGGCGGCAGCACCAATTTGACATTGTTTCCGTCTTTGAAATGGTGGCTTCAACTTTGGCAGCTGCTGCTTTCAAGAATTGTTGTCCATCCGTTTGCAGGTTGGTCACGTGGAATCCGTTCGAAAATTCTTCTCTTCCGAACGTGGCAAACTCGCGAGTTTCTCCTACTTCTTGGATTATTCCTCGCACCTGGCTCACTTCAGCTCGAGTTATTACGTCGATCCTCAACATTAATAACAATATAGACCATAACAAATAGTCAGAATAGATTGATATATTTTTAGAAATTAGGAATAATCAAACAATAGTCAGTCTAAACACCGAAGGCAACATTAGAAGTGGGAGAATAGAATGAACATGAAGGGAGGAATGGGAAAGGTACTAGGACCCTTTGCTGATAAGGAGGGGTTAGATAAGGAGCGGTTTGCTGATAAGGAGGGGTCACACACAACCCGCCCAGTAAAAGTCAGTCAATACCACTTGCAAGACATGGAGAAGGACGCCACAACTTTAAAGGCTCATAACTCAAGAAGGGGGAGCTATCAAAAAGTTGTCAACTTCAAAAATACTCCGAATTTAATTTCAAACAACTTGCCCTCAACAACTTTTGTGTAGCTCACCTCCCTGCTAAATTATTGGTTTTTAGCAGAATTCGGGAAAAAAACTCTATCAACACTTTTGGAAAAAAAAGAAAGCCCCGATTACCTGAGAAAATGTTTTTTCACAAACAACTTGTGAAACAGCAAATATTTACTGTTTCAGTATATAGACCAGACAAATAATGAATAATGATGAATAATCGATGAGTTCCTTTTGTCATGACACAGGGAAAAAAAATGGTTGATGAAATAAAAATAAATAACTTCAGAATTTTTTTTTCGCCACCCAATATACTTGACACACTGATTTTTTGGAAGTTTTCAAGAATAAGAGAATTTCCATGGAACAATAGACTTTGAAAATTTCAATTTGACCGACATTTGATGTTCTATCACTTCAAATTATTATAGACTCTTAGAAATAAAACAGTAAAATCGTTTTCTTATTAGGACAGTTCAACCATTGCCCGGACAATAACAGTGCTACGCTTATTTTTGGTTTGAAACTGTAAAAATTTGTGCTTTTTCACATACAAAACTTTCACGAAGGTAAGAAAAACTGGTAAAATATCAAAGCAAATTCTAAGTCGATTAGGTGAAATACATTTTGGTGATAATGTAAATGTCTGATTTCCTCGAAGAAATAAGAAAGTTTCATAAGTTCTGAAATAATTGAATGGAGTTAATCTTGGTAAAAGTATTTGAACAAAAACAGTTTATTTTTTCACTGTTTCGTAATTTTATCTGAAAAAAGCGTCCTTGTTCAACATGTTGACCAAATGAAGATTCACATTTTTCTGGAGCAAAATTCTTTTAGTGGTTCGCATGAAGTTTGATTTTAACAGCACTCAAATTTGGATCACGAACACATTTCGTTATGAAACAGGTAAGTTTTCTTTTGGTTCACAAATAAATTTTTAACATTTTCAGAAAGTTCTTATTCCCTGATTGATTAAGAGTCAGCGGTATAGAGTATTTTGATATTACTGAATTTATTCAGCCCATTTTTTTTTGTAAATCTGAGCAGTTGACCGTTTTTGCAGTTATTTTAGACAACTGGCTAAAAAAATGTTCCTGTTGCGACAAGATTCAAAGGAAAAGATTTTTTTTTTATATAACTCATTTAGAAACATGAACAATTTCACTTTTTCAATTTCTCATGATGAAACAAAACTGAAGTTGGTTTTTCTACTTTTGAGAATCTATTAATTGTTAGAATCGCCAATATCTTACGTCTGTCAAAAACTAAAATGTCACAATTTTTTTTGTCAGCTTTATTTATTTGCTCAGAATCGCAATCATGACATCCAACAACCTATCAACTGCCCAAATAACTACGTGACTCCTTCAATCCACATGAAACCGAATTTTGTTTTAATTAAAGGAGGAGCGAAGGGAATTTTGACCATTTGTTTTTATTAATTTAGAAGAGAGCAGGCCCCTTGAGTAGACTACCCACATACACTAAACAGTCAGCAGATCGCTTATCTCCAAACTCTAGAAAACTCGAAAAAAATTTTCAACGTATCCCTATACATGAGTTCAGTTTGAAGAATAGTTCGTAGAATGGTAGAACGTATAGCTATACATGGAAATTAATTTTGAAACTCAAATTTTGAGAAAACTGGACCGAGATGGATTGTCTTATATGGTGGGTTGTACTATCCTTCAGCAGGCCTATCTTTTAAGACAAACTTGTTTTTTTCCCTTCCGGCCTCCTTTAAGTTCTGAACATCTTGGGTTAGTGAAGCATGTGCCACTAGCTCTCAAGTATTGCAAGATTTCCAGAAAATTTTTTGAAACAGTAAAAAAAAATTTCCATAACAATGCATTCACAAATCAATTTCTTCGTCGTAAGCAGAAATTTGTGAAAAGTTTTTTGAATAATTTATTTCTGAAACAGTGAATTTTTTTCACTGTTTCTGAAGAAACTTTTTGAAATCTGCCAAGTCACTGAAACTTTGATGGGATGTCTTCTGTATGACAAAGGTAAACGACTCTATATTCGGTCTCTCATCTTCTTTTCTCTCTGCGCTCTCTCATCTTGATATGATCTCTCGTCCTCTGGACAACTACTTGGCATTTTGCCAACTGACCTCTTCTTCTCAACAAGGGGGGGGGGGGTTCTAAGTACCTTCCTCCATTCCATTCTTTTCATTGCATTCTATTCACCCCCTCCTGATGTTGCCTTTGGTATTCAGGCTGACTACTCTTTGATTATTCCTAATTTCTAAAAATATATCAATCTATTATGACTATTTGTTATGGTCTATTTTATTACTAGTGATTTTTTCAAAATGTTCAAAAGGTGAGTTTTTTTTCGAAATTTTTTTGGTAGATAAACGAGTTGATTATCGATTTTTTAGGGAAATCATCCAAATTTTCTGCTTTAGAAAAATTTTGAGCATTTCACAGAGGAGCCGAATTTCATGAAACGTTATCGAATCGACGAATCTTTCAAAGACGAAATTGTGAAAGAAAAAAAGAAAAGCCACGAGTTTCTGGAAATCGAGTCAGCAGGAATCAGAGAAAACGGAGTGTTCGCCACAAAAAACATCCCAAAAAACACCATTGTTGGGGAATATGTGGGAACGTTAAAAACAGAAGAGAAGAGTGAATGAGATGAGGTAATGTTCAAGAAAAAAACATTGCAGACTGATTTCTATATATTTTCAGCCTTATCAATCATTCATGCCACCCCAATTGGGTGGCTAACAAAGTTCCGTATGAAATTTGTGAGGTCGTTCTTTTGAATATGATTTTTATCAAAAAGAAATCAAAGAGGGAAACGAACTGTTACTAGACTATCAACGGAAAAATTTCGCTTGTTTGTGTGACACTTCTGAATGCGTGAGTGAGCAGCAGAGGAGAGCTTGACTGGTCTTTTAAAGTTGCATGTGACCAGGGGAATATCAATCAGACATGCCTTGAATACAATCAACGTTGATTATGTACAGTACCGCTTGGAAGTACAGAAACAATTCCATTCGTCGAGAAAGTTGTCGCATTCTTTTCATCTGTTGGCAATTCTATTGTGGATAATCTTTTGTTCTTGTCAAATATGTTAAGAGATCATTGAAATAAAAATTTTTTGTTTTTGAAAACATTGTTTGAAACATGTTGGGTTGGTAAAGCGCGTCACCTTCACTTATCGCACTAACTCTCTAACCCCTATCGCTAGAATTCTAGAACGTTTTTTGAAACAGTAAGAAAATTTATTTTTATAACTAGCACAATCACAAATTAAGTACATCCACGAAGCAGAAACTTGTAAAAGTGTTTTTTTATAATTTATTTCTAAAACAGTAAATTATTTTCACTGTTTCGGAAGAAGTTTTTTGAAACATGCCCTGTTACTGAAATTTTGATATAGTGCTAGATTCTGGAAAACTAATAAACTGTCAACATTGTTCAATTTGGACCCGAAAGATTCAATTTTTCAGGAGACAACTTTGAAATTTTTCAAAGTTTGCTCAAAAGTTTGTTTTGTTCTACAAAACAAATCATTTTTCCCGTTTCAAGAAAAGTTTCAAAAAAAAAAATGAGGTGTAAAAGTAATAATTGGTCGTTTTAAATAATATTCTTATATTGTGGCCAGGGCTGTCAAATCGGGCCGCGGCCGTTTTTGTATCTTGCTTCCTAGCGGTCGGATCTTTTCGATGCAAGAGGCGGCCTTGTAGAGCACAAAAAGTTAAGTATTTTGGTGAAGAGACGGCCCGGAATTTGTTATCCGCGGCCGACTTATAGCAAAAGGCCGCGGCCGGCCGTTTGACAGCCCTGATTGTGGCTCAGGTTTTATATTTTTTCTTGAATTTTTTTCGATCCCAGTTTTCGAAAAAAAGGCATTTTTTGACTGTTTCATGACAAAAAAAAAATACGGTCGAATTTCAAATTCTTTATAATTTCAATGCGTTTGATGCCTGTTGTTTTTTGAGTAGTACGCAATGGTTTCAACAATTCCATATTGGTGATAGTAGTTTCCCACTTTTCCAAGTTCGCTGCGGTCGGGATAAATCGATTCCTCTATTGTTGAAGGATGGAGGTTCGTTTTGAAGAAAATCATTTCGTTCTTCTCAAACAAGCGAGTCGTGTCGTGGCTGAAAATTTTCATGAAATTTTGTGTGGCTTGAATTGAACTAAATACCTAGCGACGTCGCGAGAATCGATTTGTGGCACGACGTGAACTTTTTCCCCCAGCTTCCTTGGTTCATTGCTTGAACAGTCGCAAGTGTTGATGCGATATTGATGCCGAATTTTTGCAGAACTTCATCAGCAACAAGGTTCATTGAAGAACGTGAAACCACTGGAAATGGCAAAATTTGGATCAGGGCTGTGCGAAAAAAATTCAGAGAAAAATGGAAAATTTTTTTCGGGATTTTTCAATTTTTTTTTCGAAATTTTTGGTTTTTTCAGGAAAAATGGATAAAAAGGCGGTAAAAACATAGAAATATACAACAAAAAAATTTGTTTTTCTTGCGTTTTAGGTCAGTTTCGACTTTTTCATGGAAATTTTCTAAAATTTTTCAAATAAAAACTGACCTTTTCTGGAAAATAACTGAATTTCGAAAAAATCAATAATAATATGGACCATAACAAATAGTCAGAAATAGCTGAATATATTTTTTTAGAAATTAGAAATAATCGATAAAAAGAAAGGTCAGCCTAAACACCGAAGGCGACAATAGGAGGGGGGAGAATAGAATGAACATGGAATGGAGCAAGGCATTACCCTTCTGGAGGAGACGGAGGAGGAGAAAGAGTCAGTTGGCACATGACCAAATTAGCATACGACAACAACACACAATCTACCCCGTATAAGACACTCTCCACCAAAGAGACGAGATTGCACAGGAGAAAAGGAGGGAGAGAGTAGAATGGAGGAAGAATGGGGAGGAATGGGAATTAGGACCAGAGAAGGAGAAGGACGCCTCAACATTAAAGGCGCATAACTCAAGAAGGGGCGGAGCTACCAAAAAGTTGTCAACGGCAACTATTTTTCAGAAGCTAGAAATAGACTGAAATTTTTTCAGATTTCCGAAACATTGGAAGCAACCAAAAGAAACAAAGAACCGATTACCTCAGAAATGTTGTTTTCCCAAAAAATTTGTAAAACAGAAAAAAATTTATTCTGTTGCGAACTTTAAAAATTGAACTCAATAATATCAGATCAGATATTCTGTAAAGGGCTTTGTTATGGAACACTGAAAAAAATTGGTTGACGAAATCAAAATAAATAACTAAAAAATTTTTTTTTTGCAATTCCAAATTCCTGCCGTACTAGTTTTTTAAAAACCTTTGTGAAATGAGAATTTCCATGAAACAGTAAACTTTGAAAATTCAAATTTGTCTGATAATTCATGTTCTATCAGTTCAAATAATTATACACTCTAGGAAAAATAACACTAAATTTTTTTTCTTTGTTGATAAGAGAAGATTGAAGTTCAAAGTTTTTCCATGAACTTTTCATTTAGTCATTCAAATATAATAACTAAAGTAAAACGCTGAAGAAAATCATTTATTCCAATAAGTAGATTATAAAAAAAATGAACAACGAATAATCGGTTACCTGAAAAACGTTACACTTGCCATGAAAATTTTGAAACAGAAAAAATTTACGGTTATAACAAATATTATCTTCAGTTTTTCAAGAAATATACTCCGATTCCTGATTGTCAATTACTACTC
Source organism: Caenorhabditis brenneri (assembly GCA_000143925.2). NCBI lineage: Eukaryota > Metazoa > Nematoda > Chromadorea > Rhabditida > Rhabditidae > Caenorhabditis > Caenorhabditis brenneri. The sequence continues at coordinate 19,588 of GL380453.1, forward strand.
TTACACCCAATTTTTTCGTAAAATTCTTCTGAAACGGGAAAAAAAATTCGTTTTCTAAAACAAAACGAACTTTGGAGCAGACTTCAAGAAGTTTCAGAGTTGTCCCGTGAAAATTTTAATTTTTATTGGAACATTTTTGGATTTGTGATTTTTTCAACAACACATGAGTCATCAACCCCTGTCCGGACCACCAATATAATACTTTCCTCGTAAAACAGTAATTTTTGAAAAATCAAAAATGAGAATGAACTTATTCATACTTTTTACTTTTTTTTGGTATTTTTTGTCTACGTCGTACTATGTCCTTCCAATCCAATACAACTTTTTCAATTTCCATGAAACAGTCAAATTTCAAATTAATTTTCTGTGTTTTTGTTTATTTTCTTGTTTTATGACCGGCTCAAAAATTTAGAAAAGAAAATTATTTAAAAAAAAAAGTACATTTCTCCTCTATAAAGCATCGTAGAATTACTTCTGTTCTTGACGCAGTGTACTTACATTAATCTGGAAACAGTGAAAATGTTTTTTTGCCACAGAAACGATGTAATGGTGAATAATGGGAGCACCGTGAAAAGGGGTTGTAACTCGTCCATGAGAAAAAAAAATTGCATAAACAATTCGGAGCATTAGTTTTGAAAAGTTAACCACGTACCAGTGGAGAATCAAGATTAACTAGAAAGTCTACTGTGTTGTAATACTTTTATCATGAAACAGTGAAAAAACACCTCTCCTGCGTGAAGTTCTGAAGATTTCAGGAAAAAATGAACAGGTAAATTTTGAAACCACACGAAAGCCTTTACTAGCTTTGTTGCTCTGCTGACTTCTCTGTTTTCTAAATTGAAACAGTATCAATTTTTCCTAAAAAAAAATTTTTTTTTTAATCTGGTATTGGAACAGTAAAAAACGTTTTTTTTTCACAGAATGCGTTTCAAATTAAGCAAAATAGAGAAAAAAACTAAATTGAAACAGTCGAAAAAATGCTCTAATGGAGTTTCGCACGGTCTCCTAGGAAGGAAATAAGGGCAAGCCAGCGTGGCAATCGTGGAATGTCAAAAAATAATATCTATTTTAACGTGATCAAACTTTTGAACTAGAATCTGGGTAATCCTAAATTTTCGGAGCCAGGAATAAAAATTTGAGAAGTATGTCCAACGGAAATTGTAAACATTGAGGTGAGGATCATTTTTAGGTTTTTACCAACTTCCTACGTCTATTCTACGCCGAGTTAATAGCATTTTCAGTTTTTGC
>GL380454.1:0-10722 GCA_000143925.2 Caenorhabditis brenneri
AAACGTTACCAATTACAATTGTTTATGGGAAAGAGATCTGGTCGACTTGACAGGTGTTCGGCCCCATCATATGTGGAGATCTTCTCATGTTGTGTTCATTAACACTCCTTGGTCTGTGTTTGTCGTGGAGACCAACAGGACAGTTATCGATTTTTCGATGTTCCACTATTTGCGGTGTTCGTGAACAATCTGCACTAACAATTTTGCCGCAGCTTAAGAACCTACCAGAAATTTGCGAGGGCATAGTTTCGGACATATTTTTGGAGCCAACTTTTGAGCTCTCGAATTTCCCTCGCAAACTTTTCGATTGTTCTAAAGCTGCGTTTCCATGTACTTCTTTTGCTAGTGCATCTTACGATACTTAACACAGCACAACTGCCTGTATCTACAAGCTTTTTTTCGAAACTGTGGTATTCCGATTCTTTCACTCTAAAACTGTTTTTTTTTCAGAAATGCCTCGTCACGAAAAGAAATTCACTTTTTCCTATACCATCGACTTATCCCAAGTAACTTTTGAAGCTAAAAACACCGAAATAGAAACCCACTTCTCAATCCCCTGGTGCATGGCCTACCTCAAATCATGGTCTACACCAACCCTCTGTTTTGGAGTTAGATGTCTGTACACAGAATCTGATGAATGGGAAATTCAAACAGAACTTACGTTCAGAATAAAATCTTCCATTGGTAACACGACGCAATTAACGACGGAAAGAAGTTTCCAGAATACTAAAAATCAGAAGAACTTATCGTGGTGGTGGAACGAGTCTGTTAGCTTGGAACGTATTCAAAAATATTTTGCGGAGAATGGGAAAGTGGAGATTGAAGCTGATGTGGTAATTAAGAAAATGAATGGATTTGGGATAGAAAAGTTGAGATATTTCGATGAGCACAGTCAAAAGCATTGGGATGTTGTTTTGATTGTTAACGCTCACAAGTTTTATTCAATGAAAGCGGTAAGTAGGTAAAGCTACAGTAACCCTATATAACAAGATGTTTCCAGTTTCTGGCATGCCAATCCAACTACTTTGAGAAGTTATTATTCGGTTCGTTCAAAGAAGCAACTCAATCAGAAGTGGAGTTGAAGGAAGTGGATCATGATGATTTTCACAGCTTCCTGGAACTAATTCACGGAGAGTCAGCTGTAAATGGTAAGAGATTATGCGAAGCGGCGGGGTTTAGCGCCTTGGATCCGATCCTTTACTTTATCAATTATTTCATCCAGACACCAACATTGATGGAGTCCTCCACCTAGCTGACATGTTTGATACCCAAACTGCCATCAGAAGATGCGAAGAGTTCCTTCTCGTACAGTCAAAATGGTCTCTCGACGAAAAAGAGAAACTCGCGGAAAGATATCATCTGAAAGATTTGATGGTGAATACTCTAACAGAAAACCAAATAACTCATTCAATTTTTAGATAAAGCTACAGCTATCTTCCATTGAAGAAGAGAAAGAAGAATTGAAGGGTGTTGTTGCTAAGCCTGTTAAAAAGCCTTCAAAGGCTCCCTGGTTTTCGTGTATCAGGAAGCAAAGAGATTATTGATCATTTTTATATTTACCATGACATTGTTGTTTCACTTTGTTGTTTTTTCTTTCATTCTAAAGCTGGTACGAATACCTTATGGTTGCTAAACGGCCGCAAGACGTCTGGTTCTGAATCTTCGCGGAACCAAGAGAAGAGTTATACGGACCATGCTGTTTGTGTTCTTAATTGAATGTGTTAATATTCTCTTTTTGCCAGAGGGAATTGGCTTCAAAAAATGTTGTTCCTTGGCTCCCAATCCCTCTAGAACTCCTAAATTTTTATTTGATTGTCTTCCTCAAAATGTTGAAAGTACAACGTATTCTGAATGAAGTGTTACCAATTACGATTTTTGTGGGAATGAGATTTGGTCATCTTGACAGGTGTTCAGCACCATCATCTGTCTCAATACAAGTGACAGAACGCTGAGATCTGCCCAATTGGTCTATTGGCAGTCCTTTGTTCTTTTTCGTTGTCTATACCAGAACAAAAACTATCGACTTCTTGGATTTTCTTCGATTTACGTTTTGGAAATTGTTTTTTTTTTCTTTATCGGAATTCGTTCAAACTTAAAATTTTTCTATCTTTTTTACACAAAACTCTCTTTTCCCAGAAATATGCAGAGCCTCGAAAAGATGTTCACTCTTTCCCATACCATTGACAGCGACAGTTTAACTCACGAACAAAAATGTTCTAAAATAGAAACCCATTTCTCAATTCCCTGGTGTCTGGTCTACTTTAAATCAAGCAATCATCTCACGTTTGGAGTTTCGTGCGAGTACACGAAATCTAATGAATGGGAAATTGAAACTAAATTTAAGTTCAAACTAAAATTTTCCCATAATACCACTCAAAGGGAATGCGAAGAAACTTTTAGAGTTACTGCAACTTGTTGGGGATGGCCACGATGTGTAGATATGGAAGATCTCAAAACCTTCTCTGCAGTAAACGGGAAATTCACAATTGAAGCTGATGTGGTAATAAAGAAAATGAATGGATTTGGGATAGAAAAATTGAGATATTTTGACGAGTTTAGTCAAACTCATTGGGATGTAATTATATCTGTTGATAGTCACAAATTTTATTTATTGAAAGCGGTAAGTACTTTGAAATACAATTATCCTATATAACTAGATATTTTCAGTTCCTGGCTTGCCAATCCACCTACTTTGACAGGTTGTTTTTTGGTGCGTTCAAAGAATCAGGTCAAGCAGAGGTAGAGTTGAAGGAAGTGGATCACGATGATTTTCAAAGTTTCCTGGAACTGATTCACGGAGAGTCAGCTGTGAATGGTAAGTTACGATAAATACAGATCAGTATACTACTAGATGTGGATTTAAATTACCTAAAAGGGCGAGGTTTAGCGTCGTGGAACGTCTTTTATGTTCAATAACTTTAGTACATTAAGTCATTTTCAGATAATAATATTGATGGGGTCCTCCATCTGGCTGACATGTTTGATGCACCAACTGCCATCAGAAGATGCGAAGAGTTCCTTATTGAGAAATCAAAATGGTCACTTGACGAAAAAGTGAAACTCGCAGAGAGATATCATCTGAAGGATTTGATGGTGAATATTCATACAGAAACTCCAATAAATTATTCAATTTTTAGATACAGCTACAGGATGTTTCCAAGGAAGAAGAGAAGGAAGAAAAACTTGAGGATGTTGTTGCCAAACCTGTTAGAAAACCATCAAAGGCTTCCTGGTTTTCGTGTATTAGAAAGAAAAGAGATTGATATTTTTCATACTTTTTGATTCCAAAGAATGCGGTAATGGTTACCATGACCTTGTTGTTTCACTGTTGTTCTCTTTTTTTTAAGTTTGAAACTGTAACGTTTTGCAACTTGACGTTGTGAAATTGGTACCATTACCCCAATTTCACTTCTTTTACAGCTTGAGAATCCTTAGGGGAAACGTCACATCTTCGTGGAAACAATTTGAAAAATAATCATCTGTTATCCCAACCATGTTGTTTTTTTTTGTTTGTTGAATTTGTTGTTTTTTGAATCCTATTCCATCTAAAATTCCTAAATTTTTGTTCAGTAGACCCCTCAAATGTAGAAAAAATTCCTAATAAAGTGTTACCAATTACGATCCTTTGTGGGAAAGAGATCTGGTCAACTTGACAGGTGTTCGGCCCCATCATCTGTCTTAATACAAGTGACGAAAGATTTAGATCATCTCAACTGGTCCATTAGCACTCCTTGGTTTTTGTTTGTCGTGTAGGCCAGAAGAAGAATTATCGATTTTTTATTCGGTTGCAAGGGCATATATACAACCCATTCCTGAAATGATATTTTGCTAAATATTTTTAAGCCTACTTTTGAGCTTTTGAATTTCCTTCGCAATTTTCTGGAAGGTTTTTGAGCCACGTTGGCATTTACTTTCCTTGTTAGTGCATCTTACGATACTTAGCACAACACAAATACGTGTATCTGCAAGTCTTTTCTAAAACTTCGGCATTCCGAATATTTTACTCTAAAACTGTTTTTTTTTTCAGAAATGCCTAGCCTCGAAAAACAATTCACTATTTCCCAAACCATCGACTTATCCAATGTATGTTATGGCAGAAGAACGAGTGAAGTAGTAAACCATTTTTCGATTCCTTGGCGCATGGAATACTATACTTCAAACAGCTCTTTAACAATTTGTATGTGCTGTCTGTACCTTAATTGCAAAGAATGGGAAATCCAATGTAAACTTATGTTCAAACTCAAATCTTCCAATGGTACCACGTTACAATTGGAAAAGGAGCGGACCTATCGGAATCGTGCATCATCGTGGGGATGGTACGAGCTTGCAAAGCTGAAAGATATTGAAAAATACTATGCAGAAAACGGAAAAGTTGTTATCGAGGTTCATCTGATTGTCAAGAAAATGAGCGGGTTTGGGATAGAAAAGTTTAGGAATTTCGATCAGCATACCCATTACGATGTAATTCTGATCATTGAAGGTCGAAAATTTCATTTGTTAAAAGCGGTAAGAGAGCAAAGCTACAGTAATCCTATATAACTAAATATTTTCAGTTCCTTGCATGCCAGTCTATCTATTTTGACAAGTTATTGTTTGGTGCGTTCAAAGAAGCAAATCAAAAAGAAGTGGTGTTGAAGGAGGTGAATCATGAGGACTTTCACAGTTTCCTGGAACTGATTCATGGAGAGCCAGCTGTAAATGGTTAGTGATTCTGATGAGCACATCAGTGGCGCTCAAAACTACACAAGTCTGACTTTGAGCCCGCCTCACACTGTCAAAGGCATTCCACGACTTAAAAATTTTTTGAGCGGTTCAAGCAAAATTAGAACTTCATTTTTGTACTTGACTACTTTTTTGTACAACAACTCTCTCGGAAGATATAGCTCGATCCATGTAGAACCCTTGAATTCACCGAAATTTCTATAGAAAACGAGCAGATTCTGAGGTAGTTTTTTGAACGAGCTCTATCTCCCGAGAGGTTCTGTACATACCAAAGTGGCGGAGCTATGCGAGTTAGACCCGATCCTTTACTTTATCAATTATCTTATTCAGACGCCAATATCGATGGAGTCCTCCGTCTAGCTGACATGTTTTATGCTCCAACTGCCATTAGAAGATGTGAGGAATTTCTTCTTAAAAAGTCAAAGTGGTCACTTGACGAAAAAATGGAAATCGGGCAAAAGTACCATCTGGAGGGTTTGAATGTAAGTTATAACCGAATCATGTAGAATTCCATGTATCACAAAATTGAGCAACTCTGTATTTTCCTAACAAATTATTTCATTTCTAGGCGATCCTACTGGAAAAATGGAAGGAGAAGATGGAGAAGGAATCCGAGAAACATGTTGCTGAACCTATCAAAAAGGCATCGAAGACTTCCTGGTTTTCTTGTATTCGGAAGCAAAGAGATTGATTCTGGATTAATAAAACTGCGTCTTTTTTAACTTCATTAAATATTCAAAATAAAGATAATATACATTCAAAAGTTATGAACTTCCAAGAAGTTTTGATTCACAAAAAAAATTTGAATTTACACGTTTTTTTTTCAGTTAACAAACATATACACATACACAGCATCCAGGAGTCATATCAGGTATTTCAGGTGGCCTATTCATAGTAGTTGCCCCATCACTTCTTTGTAGTGGAAGAGTACATCTCATAGGCAGATGATTGAGTTGTTGGAGCTTTGTTCTGAAAAGTTTTAACTTGATTTGGAAATTGTGATTTTTGTGATGGGACTTTCAGAACTTTTGATCATAGCAGGAAAATCTGAACACCCTGGGCAAAAAAATGACAAAATATCTGACAGTTATCAATTCTGAAAGTATCTCAAAATCCCATAAAGCTTACCTCCTGTCCCCCTTGATTTCCAGATTGAGACTGATTGTTGTTGGAGTATCTTGGCTTGTCATCGTAGAGAAGCGACTTGAAACTTTCCGCCTTCTTAGCAGTGCTGTACTGAGAACAAAATGATTACAAACAAGGAGTTAATTCAGAATAAGAAAACTTACAGAGTCACGACTGTAGTTACGGCTGTAGTATTGGTTCATTGTTGATGGTGATAAGAGTGTCTGAAATCAAAATTATGCTAGAAATAGTTGCAAAAAAATCAAAATGAAGGCTCAAGAACAGAAAACAAAGCAAGTTGACTGACTAACCATAAACGCGACCCATTATTTATATGATGCAAGAATAGGTGGAGCTTATTCAGTTTAGATACGCCTACGATAAGATATATATGGGAAATCGAAAATTCGGTACCTTTTTGTGATCACGTAATAATGATGTATTGAGATGAATAAGCGCAGAGAAGTTGGCATAGTGCCAACGAAAGATCAGATTTTGGCAGAAGTTTACGGACCTAAAAATACAGTGGAAATCTTCAATGGAGAGTTGCCTACTTTATGTTCAGAGCAGTATATCTCGGTCGTCTTTAAAGCTATCAAAAAGTGTTTAACTAAAAAAAATGTTTTACAAAACAATATGAACATTTTGTCTGTTAAAAACTTTTTGATAGCTCTGAAGACAATTGAGATATACTGTTTTGAACATACACTAAACTGATAATGAAGTCGAATCCAGTACTGCATATTCAGAGCAGTATATCTCAGTTGCAATTAAGAATTCCAGGAAGTGACCAACTAAATAAATGTTTATGGATACATTTCAAACATTTCTTTAGTTCACCACATCCTAATAGCTCTGAAGACAACCGATATATACTGCCCTAAACATGTCATACTGAATGTACCTCTATGGTAAATTTTACGGTAACATCTTTTGGAACCGCAGAATCAGTATCTTGATGTTACTGGGGAATTCAACCGATTCTGACCAAAATATGTTCCAAATGCGAGCCAAAACTACGGGCTGTCTCTCTGAAAAAAATGCGCAAGTTTGATTGCAGCTTCTTTTTAATTATCGTTACAGTAACAAATCGGGCTGAAAGCTCAACGACCTAGTTTGTTTGAATTATCCGAGTTTAGTCATTTTATAAGTGAGTACTATCTAGTGTTCCCTTCAAACAATCCCAAATACATTTCACAGCACCAAACTATAAATCATATCTAATCTTCAGACACATAATGGTGATATAGACTACACTCTACACAGCCACAGTAGTGTCTTATTCGCCCTAGATAAGATATATTGTGCATACAAAAAACAAATCCATCTTCTAGGTGTGACAGGTATAATGAACTAGTCCTAGCTAGGAGAGTGCATGGATTTTCTTATTAAGTGTCGGCGAAAAACAAAAAATATAAAATTCATAACGAAACAGAGAATTTTAACAGAAGCAAAAGCGGATGACATGACAGTGATTGAACAAGAAAAATTGTCTAAGAACAGTAGGAAAAACAGAGTTTTATAAAAATTAAATCAACAATTGTCCTCCCAATCAGGTGCTACCAGCCGACGATGTCGACGGAGTTGAGTCGGCGGACGAGCCAGTGGTTGGTGGTGATGGTGGTGGGGATGAACATGGGGTGCGGGGACCATGCTAAAAAAGCATTGTTCCTAATATACTATTGAATATCAACAAAAAAGTCTTACCCCCTTGTACCACAGGATTCGCTCATTGAATAGCTTCCTCTCCACCTCTCTAGCCCGTTCCTTCTGCTTCTCATGTATGGCTTTCTCGAGCAGATAGAGTTTTTTCTGAAAATTAAACTTTCCAGTTCCCAAAAATTTTTTCGACTCGAGTTTCGAAAATCCAGGAAAAAACTCACAATAACCTTCTGTCGACGAATCCACTCCTTATCTTTCTCCTTCATTTTGCGCTTGTCCATATTGGCTGGGGTCTGAAATAAGGTAATTTGTAGAGGAAAAATATCGAATAAAAGAGTAAAAGTTGTTCCAAAAAGAGAAAGTAATCAAAGTAAAAGTCAAGAGAATGGCGTGACCCCGTAAGCAACAAGAGACACAATTGCATATTATGAAACAAAAGTGTGTTAGAAGACGTCAAGACAGGCAGTGGAGGACAGAGGAGGGGTAGGACCACTGTTCTCGAAAGAAGGGGATATTGTTTATATTAGTTGACACATTGTATAAGGCTGCCGACAGAAGTGACAGGAGCTAATGGGGTTATGGGCTATATGATGTTATCGGATGACAAGTGATAAAATTCCACCAGGAGTTTGGGACACCATCAAAAATGTGCAGCCATTTGAGTTAAGACTCATTATGATTTTTCAAATTGAGCCGGGGAACATGGAGCCGGTAAAACTACCGTAACCCGGATACAGGTACTTCCGATGTTTTGGAGCACCATGTCTTCGTTTCTAAAAGAGTTAGCAATGAATTATCGACTAACTAAGTATGTAAAACTGCTTCAGGAACAAGTTTTAAATTGAGAAATTATCAGTATCTCGATTAGAAACCGAGATATGTGACGCCTAAGGCACCTAATAATCAGGTAACAGGAGCAAAACAACAATTCAATACATGCCTGGAAAACCTAGAAATCGAAGCAAATCTACTGAAAAAACCAGAACACGTCGTTAACCCTTCCTCTAAATAAGCCGAATGATTCCCCTGATGGACTACAATCTAAAATCTGATGTACAGATGTTATTTTCTTGGCGGCAAGTGCTATAATAAAATCCATCAGTCTTCTATCGGTAAACGAGAGACAAACACGAATAGGAGAGACGGGAGAGAACGGGTTACGGTAGATGAGTAAACAAAGATGGACAGCGGTTGGGAATGGGATGAGTTTGAGGAATTCAGCTGGTACGCTATACGTGTTAGAAGTCACAACGACTATGATGTGGAAATATTTGGGAAAAAGTTCTAGAAAAAGTCCTTGTAACCTGTCATGTCCTCCGAGCCTTGCCGTTGGGGGTAAACGAGTTAAACCCAGCTCTGACGGTTCAGTGTATGTTCAGAGCCGCATATCTCCGTTGGTTTTGAAAATTACGAAATGTAATCAACTAAAAAAATACTTATCAATAAATTTCAATTATTTCATCAGTTGAACACTTTTTGATAACTCCGAAGAAAAACTGAGAAATGCCGGTCTAAGCATGCAGTGCTGGGTGAACAAGTTTTACGGGAATTGTTGATAAAAGTAGTTACAATTGGTGTTATATAGAACTCAAGAATTTATCTCTCTGAAATCCTGAAGCGATGGTCCTCAACATTTATCGGCTCAGTTGATTGTTATTAACTGCAAACCAATATCCCTTCGAACTTGTAGACGCCTCGAGAACAACTACCATGCCCCTCAATCAAACACCGAACAATAGTTTTTCAGTTTCCCATTCCTAATGACTTTTCCCCTCATACAGACACATCAAAACTTCCAGAAGCTCTCTTGATTTCCAACACTATTTCTCTATGTTGCCCATCTATCCGACTTTCCCTTTCCACCGGAGCAGTACGGTAGAGTGGCAGGAAAGGAGACACTATGTGATGAGAGGAGACGCATGACATTTGGCCTTGAAGAAACGTGTTGAGCTTCCATATGTGACTGAATTTTGTTTTGAACTTTTGATCCAAGACCCGGGAGGCCACGCCCAGTTAGGCCATTACATTCGTGGCATTTAGTTCTACATGCGGCTTGTTCAGAGCAGAATATCTCGATTGCCTTCAGCGCTAGCAAAAAGTTTTCAACTGATAAAATGCTCAAATTGTCTTGATAAACTTTTGATTATGTGAAAACTTTTCGATAACTCTGAAGACTATCGAGGTATACGGGTTTTAACATACAGTACTGGGTGGACCTCTATGTTATGGGTTCCCTGTATGTTCAAAGCAGTATATCTCAGTTGATCTTGAAAATTGCAGAAAATAGTCAACTATAAAACTATTGATCGGTACGTTTCGAACATTTTGTTAATTAAGACTTTTTTGATAACTCTACAGGCAATGGAGATATGTTGCTATGAACTGGTGGCCTATATAACAGGCTTCACTGTAAGCCTGATCCTTAACATTTCTAGTCCATAACTCTATCAAATTCTGTTCTTACATTCTTTTTTTGTTACCCAAAACCTCCCAGCTACCGTAACCCAAGAGAGAAATGTTTCCTCTCTCAATGCATTCCCACATATGTTTTTATTTCATCAAGGCCAAAAGATCGCACATTCAATTTTTTTCATCACCTGCACCTCTCCTTCTTTTTTCCTCTTTTTTGAGAGGTGGCTTGATTCATAAGTAGTCTGCAGACTTTCATCTCATTTTTTTTGCTTTATTGATAATTTTTTGGTAGTTGATGATGTAATTTGTAGTATAGCAGCTGAAGAGAATGGAGAAGGATCCCCTGGAATCCAAGGAGCTACAAGCAACTCCGAACTATGACAATGTGAGATGTCCTCATGTTGAAACCACAATCTAAAATTTCCAGCTCTTCGAATTCCTGGACAATCCCACACCTCCTACTCTTGATCCTGCACCAACAGCTTCGAACTACTTTCTAAAAAAGCAACACTCCAAAGCACACTATCCATATCATTGCGCGCACTGTGACTGTAAATACCTAGTAGAATACGCAATGACACGTCATATGGTGGGTTTTCAAGGGGGGTAGGTTGAATGACTGATTCGAGACTTCCAGAGAAATGCACACGATGTCAAGTTCTACAAATGCGGCAAATGTGAGGAGGCGTTTAGCTCAAAAGTGGGTTTAAATCATAATTGTAGCACTCAATCCATAACATCTTAAAGGGGGAGGGAAGTGAAAAAATAATTATGAATATATTTAAATGAATCGATTCAGAA
>GL380454.1:23766-46123 GCA_000143925.2 Caenorhabditis brenneri
TGACAAATGATGACGACGAACCATTAAAACAAACATAACTTTATATAAAAACATGACAAAGAACGAAAATGAAACAAAGGAATAAAAAGGATGCACAGCTTTTGATTAACATGAAAAATAGGATTTTCAGGCTCATATAATTTCAGGAATATATAACACACGGGAAGGAGTATAAATGAGTAGTTATGGAACAGGAGCAGTTACAGAACACTCAAGGATCCCGTTCGAATCGTATTTGGCGGAAATGAGGTTTGTAGTGTTGTGGATTTTGACTTCGAACTCGTACGGTCCTCTCCAGTGTCTGAAAATTGGATTTTGAATCGATTTTTGAGTTTGGAGCATACGTAATGTCCAATTCACACGCAGCAACCAGGTTCTCGAACAACTGATCGTCTTGGCACTGAATTTGGAGCTTTGTGTCGGGTGCATCTCTCATCACGAAAGTCTGAAAATAGGTTTGCAAAATATTCTGATTTTTTTGAATAAACCTCAATAAAATCCACAAATTGCTCACAGCGCTCGTTGTCCTGAAATACGAGTTGAACTGATTTTGCTGTGATCACTGAATCATAATCGTTAAGTTCATTGACAAGAAAATCCGGATCATCGATGGAAACGCTCTCAAGTTTATTCCAAAACTTGTCAAAAAAGAATTTGGTCCCACCACCAATCCTATCCGTTCGAAAGTGCTTCGCATGAATTGAGTGAGCCGGAACCAGATCAGCAATTTCGTCGAGCGTACGACATTCTATTGGAGGCAATTCCTCAATACTCAGATGCCGGATGTTACAAGAGTTAAGAATATAGACAAGAAGACTTATGAGTGATTCAACATTAGATATTCGCTCCTCATGACTCAGAAAACCGTTCATTGGGACAGGTTGATAATCAGAACACTCTCCGTTCACTTGAACACTGATCAATGCTTTATCGGCGAAGAGATGAACTTCATCGACAACAAGCCGTTCTTTGTCGATGATTTGTCTTTCTGCACGGGCGGTATGTCGCATATTCATTCTGAAAGGGGTTTTTTTTATGTGAACCAACGATCAAGTGATTACCTATCCTTGAATCCTAAATAATCTATACATTTCTTCTTCAAATCATCACTCAAATCACACCAATTCGTATAAAATATCGGATCTTCATTATTATTTGCGGTGCCAGCTATACTCTCCCGTCTTTTACGCTCACACTCTGACAACGACTCTTGTAGCTGCTCCACCACTTTGTTCTGCTTTTGTATTTCAGCTTCGTATTGCTCAATTTGGCGAGTCTGCTCTTCATGTTTGAATCGGAGAATATTCAGCTCTTTTTGGAGACTCGTCGCTACCTGGTGCTGTTTCAATTGAGAATCCATGAGCTCTCGTATGATTCGATCTTGTTTTGTCAGGTTCATCTGACACTCTTCGAGGCTTCCTTGATCTATTGACTTCAGTTCGACGACAGGAGCGAGTTGTTCCTGAAGTTCAGTTATCAGAAAAAGTTAGCCGAATGAATGCTTACTCTGGAAATAATACTGAGAGTGTCTATCTGCAGTTGCAGTATTCTCTCCATCAGTGCTTTGTGAGCAATCGAGTAGTGAGTATCGATGGTTTGTATCCAATCGGAAGTGATTTCCGATGCTAATTCTGTCCATTTTTGGAGCGTGGACGTTACATCATCATCGGGTGCAAATTCCCGGTTTTTCGCCATTCTGGGTCTGTAATTTTTATGAATTCTGCGATTTTGAACAGTAAAATGTGTTTTAGAAGCAGTTTCATCCTCGAAAACCCTTGCAAACAAATGAAAAACCTTTGAAAATCGGTGAAAAATCTAAAAAATTCAAAACTTTTCTTTCCTAAACACCGCGATAAAGCGGAATAACGGAGTGTCGTTGGAAGCTGAAAATAATTTTTTCCCATTTTTTCCTCGATTTTGTTTTGAAAATCTCCGTTTTTTTCTTCGTTTCTACCTATTTTCTTCTTATATCACTTTTATCTCGTCACCTGCTATTCCGTACCCCTGCAAAAACCACGCAAAACCGCATCTTTCAGCGACAAAAATGCCCGATCTACTTGAAATTGATGAAGGGACATCAAAAATCGTAGATACAATGAGAGAGTGGAACCGAGTGTTTCCTGAAATAACATCGGATCAAGCAATATCCGTCGAAAACGATCTAATGTTGAAAGTTCGAAATCTTATCATTACGACATATGAAGTTATATTTGATGTGAGCGAGCCAATTTATTTTAGTTTAAAAAGTTATAAAATTGTGCATTTCAGTTCGTCAAAACGAAGTCCTCATCATTGAAAGAGCAAAAACATGCCGGTGATCTAATTCTCACCGAGATTTCTAGTCGAATTTCGGGTCACGAGGAATTACTCGAAAAAATGCTGAAGACCCAGGTAAATCAACACGAGTTCAACAAAAACATTCTGGATTCTGTCAAATCGCTTCGCGTTCATCAGAATGAACAAAACACAAAAATTTGTCACATAATGACTAGAATTAGTGAACGTGATCTGGTGATCAAACACTGCGGAGAGAGGCTGGATGAGCTCGAGAAGCAGAACCGGAAAGGCGGAAAACGAGTACGATTCTCGGATGTGATCGACTACAAATTTCATACAAATTGGTCAGATTTGTCAGAGGATCTGAAGCTGAAATGTATCAAACAAATGGATTTTCAAGACAGACTCCGTCTCCGAAGCACAGCTCATACTGAAAGACGTCTCGTGGATTCTCAACGATTCGTCTTCGATGAAATTAATCTATTCCACAGCGACAGCTTCATCGCCACGTGGAATAACTTGAAATGTACAAAATATCAACTGCTTCCTCGCACTGGATTTCTCAAAACTCCAGAAGAAATCTCACGGATTCAATCACTCACCGAACTTCTTGTCTATATTTTGAATCACTGTAACATCCGCAATTTGAGTGTCGAACAATTGCCAGGAGAACACGTATCGATTCTGGAGGAGTTGGACGATTTGGTTGATGATAATTCAGTGAAAATCAAAAATTTTCGATCTGATTTCTTCTCCCAGACCACCAAATTCTTTCTGAAAAAGAGTTGGAAAAAGCTGGACAGTGTGTCGATAGAGCAGCACGGTTTTTATGGAAAAGAGCTTATCGCGATTCCATCGGTGGCCGCCGCCAAGAATTATTTTCTCACCAATGGACAAGGATCAAGACGTCTTCTTCCTCTTGTAACGGTAAGAATAGTATTTTTTAGTTGTGAAAAAAAACGTTTTTTTTTTCAGAATTTCATGTTTCGAAACGGAGAGATCGGCACCAAACTCGTCGTTAATTGTATGGATAAGGCACTTTTCAATAAAGTGATTTCAACTTACTGTTGGAGAGCCATGTAAGTCGTTGATAGAGCGCAAAATGGTCCTCATAAAACCCAAAATTTTAACTTTCAGGGCTCGCCGAAAGAGCACAGAATTCGAGATATACAGCGACAACAAAATGAAGAACATACTGGTGAAGTACAAGGACGGCCTTCTGGAAGTCTCCGTCATTCACTCCGAATTCTAAATGCACCCATTTTATAAATATATATATTAATTCCCAATTTTAACGCACTTTTCACCCCATATTTTTATCATATTTTGACCAAAAAGACATCGTTTTATTTTCCTGTTCTTATTATTATTATCATTTTTGTTGATACATGCATGCCGTTCGTATTGTTCGCTTCGTTTCTTTCTCTTATCAGTTGAAAGGCACTGTTTATATTGCTACATGATGGGGGAGAAAAGAAAAAAAGAAAATGTTTCACAGTATTGCTCATCGTTAGTTTTTTTTTATTTTTTCTACCTTCCAATTCGATTTCTTTTTCTTATTCTTCTGAACATATTTCTATTTATTATGTTTTTCCCGGAAAATGGACATACGAGTGACGAGCGCCGATGAAGAGGAAAACACTTTCGACACTAATTGGAACGATTTACCGCCTGAAGTAAAAACTAGGTGTATTCAGAAAATGGAGACCGCCGATAAGTAAGATTACTTTCTTTTGAACGAATTTCAAGATTGTTTTGTAGACTTCATCTTCGCCAAACATCAAAAACGGAGAAGTACTTGGTGGATGTGGAAGGAATAGGAATGGAGAAAAAGAAGCGAGGAGAACAAAAAGTGGAGAATTTAGTAGAGAAAGATGATGGTAATCGTGACAGTTGAGATCCTTGAATATGAGTTTCCGGATGATTTTCAGATGCTGCCGGTGAGTATTGTCCCATATACGGCGACAGTGATGACGATGATGATAAGGATGAACCTGATTTCAAGGTATTAAAGAAGAACAGTTTCATCAGATAGACATTGGTAAAATACATTGAAATTTCTCTTGGAGCAGTGACCGGAAGTTCCGATTTTGACCTGTTTTTGAACGGAAAAGCGCTTCATTTCGCATTTTTACTGACACTTTCCAATGCTTCGCCTTTTTTCTTATTTTTATCTTGCAAAGCACGGGCGGGGAGATACTCAATTGCTATATTTGGCTCTTCTGCTTTGGATACACTGCTATTTCCGCCACTTTTGATGTCTCAACTGCTATGGCTAAAGCAGCTGATCCATAGCAGAAGAGCCAATTATAGCAGTTGAGACAATAGCAGTTACAAAATTGCAGTTGATCACCCCAATAGCAGTTGAGAAATAGCAGTAGAGATGTTCTCTTTCAAATACTCGATATTCTATTGTCATCCCTATTTCTGATTTTCCAGGTGCGCAGCCACGAATCTCTCTACGCCGAAATGAAGAAAAAGATCGGAGAAGCCCAGGAATTACTCGAAATGCGTCCTGGAATCTGTCAAATTCTGCTCCAGAAATACAAATGGAGCGTCGCCTTCCTCATGGAGAAATTCTACGATAATCCGGATCGTGGCGCATTTTTGACGGCGGTGAACGTGGATCCAAGTGAGCATCTTCACGCCATCGTGGGAGAGTGCCAAATCTGTTTTGAGGAGCAAGAGTTGACTGGACTCTCTTGTGAACATCGATACTGTTGGGATTGCTTGAGAGAGTATATGATTGATAAGATCTTCGATGGACAGAGTGAAATCAAGTGTATCGGATTGGAATGTCCACTGGTTTTTGAAGAGGAAAAGATCGGATCGATTGTGATTGATCCAGAAGTCATGTCTTGTTATCATCGTCTTCTCGTTCAGAAATATGTGCAAAACGATGCATTCATGAAATCCTGTCCAGATTTATCATGTGAAAACACCATCCAAGTTCTGAATCCGTCGATTCGCCACGTCAAATGTAATTGTGGATACTCTTTCTGTTTTTCGTGTGGAAATGATTCGCATGAGCCAATCAGTTGCCGCTATTTGGACAAATGGCTATTGAAAGGAGACGAGGATCAGTCGTCGGTATGGATTCTGACGAACACTAAGAAGTGTCCGAAATGCAATGCGCCTATCGAGAAAAACGGTGGATGTATGCATATGACGTGTCATAGTAAAGATTGTCGCTACGAGTTTTGTTGGTTGTGCATGAGAGATTGGAGAGCACACGCTAATTGTAATGAGTAAGTGTTAATCTTCGGATAGAGCTCAGAGAGTTGATTATCTCTGGATTTTTCCCACCATTTCTCGGCAAATACGCAACTGCTATTTCTCAACTGCTATTGGGGTGATAAACTGTTATGTTGTAACCTGCTAGTGTCTCAACTGCTATAATTGACTCTTTTGCTATAGATCAACTGCTATGACCATAGTAGTTAGGACATCGAACGTCGCAAAAATAGCAGTTGATCCATAGCAGAAGAGCCAAATATAGCAGTTGAGAAATAACAGTTGAATACCTACCTCATTTCTCCAATGAAATTAACTCGCCGAGCTTTGCCTAATAGTGTAAAATACTCACAGACAACACTTCTAAGACAAAATCTTCCAGCTTCCAAAGAACCAACGATGCTGCTCGCGAGGCAATGATAAATAAAACCATCGCTGACCGTGACCGCTACAAATTCTATCATGATCGATATGCTGGACACATGCAGAGTTTGAAGCTTGAGAAACCGCTCCGCGCAAAATTCGACGAACAAATGAAAGAAATTGAAGATGGTGACCGTGACCTCCGTGACTTCCAGTATATTTATGTGGCTATCGATGCTCTTAGTGCGAGTCGCCGTACTTTAATGCATTCTTATGTCTTTGCCTTCTTTCTCGAGGAGAATTATAGTGCAATCATTTTCAAAAGCAATCAGGCCGATCTCAATGATGCTACTGAAAATCTATCGAAAGTACTCGAGGAGTTTGTGAATTCTGAATCCGTTGGATTCGCTGACGACTCTAAGAAAGAGATTATGCACAAGTCTCAGTATGTGGAGCAACGACGCAAGGCACTCATAGAACACTGTATCGAGGGAGACGATAACGACGACTGGGTTTTTAATGAATAATGATTTCGTTTCAAAGTAAAGAGTATAATTGTTTTTATGTTGTATGTTAAACCCGGATGAATTCGTTGATCTTTTTTCTTCCTGTCTTCTTCATTATGAAAATTTCGAAAGATTATTCACTTGTAGACCAGCCACGAGGAAACTCGTGAAGCGTATCATTAAGTGTAATTGCGGAGTTGAAAATCCTCCCCCAAAGGATTTTCATTTGCACCTGACGAAAATATCATAGGATATATTCTCTTCATTTTTCATTTCACTCGTACTTAGTCGTGATTAGCTTGCGACTAATTTTGGATTTTTAGTATTCTTTTCATAAAATTTGCAAAAAAACTAAAATCAGATCGCTGCGAAACCCCTACAAAAGTATGACAATGCTCCTTTAAGCTACGGTAGTTCTGAAACAACTTTTATTTTTCTTCGTAAACATTTTTCCGCGTTTCAGCACGTTTTTTATTTTGTTTTTATCACAATTTTCTGAAAATAATTCGGTCATTTGAAAATTTCAAGCCTTTACATAGCGAAATTTACCGGAAATTAAACAAATTAAGCAAATAGTCGTATTTAGTAAGATTTCGCTACGAGACCCACACAAAAATCCACTCTATGCTCCTTTAAATTACGGTGGGTTTGAGAAATCCACAGATTTTGTTGGAAATGTTCCAAGCTGTTTTCAATTGTTTCCAGCGAGTTTTTCAGAAAAAAAGCCGAAAACTTGAGCAAATAAGCTGAAAATAAACGTTTTCTCATGAAATAAACGCTTTTCTTGCCTTTTTTCATGATTTTCTGCCTCAAAATGTCTATCTGCAGATATGGAGCAGAACGCACCAGATCCAAGGAAAGAATCACTTCTAGCTAGCCTAATAAATGCGGAAGAGGCTCGAAACGCTTCGTCTTCCCATCAGATGAACGATCTGCGCAGTAGTGGTCCAATAAATCCAGATTTCTTTCGCATAATGACAAATTCTATGGCGAATTCGAATTCCGGAGTGAAAACAGAAACAGAAGAAGATGAAAAACCATACCTTCTCAAATGCGAACATTGCGATTTGAAATTCACAAAACGAGTAGGTGTTAGTTCGCTTTGAAATTGAATACCTCAATTTTTTTTCAGAACAACTACAGCCGACACATGAACTCGCATACTCTGGAGAAACAGTTCATATGTCGTTTTTGCCCGAAGTTTTATCTCAGAAAGGACCAGTGGAGAAACCACTTGATGTCCCATATGAAGACCGGATTCGGATTCGATTGTCCGGTGAATAAGTGTGTGGAGCACTTTGTTCGCCATGGAGATCTCTGCGAGCACCTTGAAACAAGCCACGTCATCACTCCAGATTCGCCGGCGGAGTGCAAGATTTGTTTTAAAGTAATCGAAAAGCCAGAACGTCTTCTTGTTCATTATCAGACAGAGCATGAGGAGATCGCTCCGAAAATGAAAAGTCTCGAGCCAGTCCGCCCGTCATTCGATGATCTTGCCATCCAAAAATCGCCACAAAAAGCCATCAAAAAGCGCCCGAGAGCAAAATCAATGGGTGTAAGACTTATCAAGCAAGAAGTCAAAGATGAGGATTACATGGAGGACGAAAAACCGCTTCATTCATGCGATGTTTGTCACAAATCTTTCAGCACTTCGGTAAGAAAAATCGGTAATGAAAACCGTTAATTTTGAGATTTTCAGGGTAACTTGTCCCGCCACCGCCGTACTCATTTGGATCTAATGCCGTTTGAATGTCGTCTGTGCCACAAAACTTTCATGAGACAATATCAGCTTGCGACTCACATGCGAACTCATAATCGTCGTAAAATTGAATCATCAGTGGAGGAGGTCGATGAAATGCAGGAAGTGGAGCAAGATGACGTGGCGACTCGAGAGATAACTCCAGCTGAAGTTCAGACTCCTGAGAAGCCACCAGAACTTGTTCCAATCGATTCAGATGATAATTCTCTGGTGATTGATGATGGCGATGATGATCAGGTTCCGGTGGGAGAAGTGGCTCCAGAAGAATCGACAACTTTCTATTTCGCTGACGGTATTCCAGCCGTAGTGCAGCCCCAAGAACCATCTCAAGTGCCAGAAGCAGCAGCAGTCGCAACTGTAGCTGTGGAACAGCCATCCAATACTCAAACTGAGGAGTTGGTGAGTTATACGTGGCATGACGCAGAAAACTTGAAAACTTCATCGAAACTACTGGTCAAACTAGACAGATTTTACATAAGTTATCACTTTTTGGTCAGAAATTTTTGGCGGTAATTCAAAAATCCACGTCTTCAGAAATGCGAACCGTGCGGTCTCTCGTTCAACGACATGACACTCTTCGTCATCCACCGAATCTTCCACTCGCCGGAGCATCCATTCAAATGTGGAATGTGCAAAAATCAGTTCAATGATAAATATCAGTTCACTCTTCACTTGCTCTTCTCGAGAGATCATTAATTATCGATTTTTTAAAAATAGATATTCTTTCTTGTAAGCACGCTGTCATTTTGTTCTTAAAGTTTTACTGAATTCTTTGAAAATTTTTCTTGTTCCGTTTTTTTTGATCGGCGTCATTTTTCGTGATAATTCGTATTTTGCTTTCATTTTCCCAGAATGTTTTGCAGTCATCATTGCTTGGTTTGAGTCCCAAAAAATTAGCACTGGTAGATCAAATATTTTTGATCTACGCTCATGTTGTTGTTGTTTTCCTTTTTTTGCCGCGCTCTCCGTTTTGTTTATCTCTCTTCTCTCATTCGACTTGAAACTATGCAGCGCTCGCTACAATTTTTTCTTTTTTCCCACTTTCCTTTGATTTTAGGATTCAGGTTTTCCTTGAATAACTGCAAGTATTCCTTCCTTTTTAGTGCTAAAGCTAGATTTCATTTAATTTCTCACAAAAAACAAGCAAACATTGTTTTTCTGACGATTCTAAGTTCTTACATTCTCCTTTCAATTGCCCTCACTACCGCGCAGTTCAATTCAAAAACGTTAAGGGAAGAGAGAGAGTGCTGAGAAGCGGGAGACGAATATTTTCTTTTGGCGCGACGCGCGGGTGCAACATCCTCTGCGCATCCAGTTTCCACCTTCTCTTTTAACTCGCCAATGCAAGAAAGGTATATTTCACTTTCGAAAAATATTCCTGTCCTTTTTTCCCGTTATTGATAATCCGATCTGGTTTTTCGTCACTTCTCCATCGTTTCGTGCTCCATAATTTGAAAAATTTTCATTCAGATTCCATCAAAATGAGTTCCGACGAGGCCGAGAATCTCTACTCGGATGGTTCCGAGGCGCAGGAGGAGATCGAAGTCGACGATTATAAGGTGAGTACCAGGTTGACTGAACTGATCGAAAATAAGTATTCTCAAACTATCTGCTTCTTCTTGAACCGCTGTGCAATCTGACGTGATGGTGTCAGTTGCGGTGTTTGCAGACCACACTGAATCTTACGGTGGTTCGGTTTCTAGCGAATTCAAGTTTTGTAAATGAAAGATGGGCGAGTAATGACGCCTTGTTTTCATTGAAAACGCACGCACGTGTAATTCCAAAGATCTCAACACGATGGACAATTTTGCTCTAATGTTCTAAAAAAATAGAAGCGCTCCTGTAAGCCTTTCTTCGTGGCGATACCCACCTTGCGCCTTTAAGGTAGCTTTTGCTTTTGTTCAATTTGAACAAGGTCTTTATTCAACCTTCGTAGCTCCAAGGCCCATCGTTGCTCTCGCGGCTTGCCGTAAGATTAGAATTCGTCCGCAAACACCGGACCTAACACCACCACGACAAATTGCAGAAATTTCTCATTATAGATCCTCGACGTCACCTCCATCGAAAGCACAATGAAAAAACAAATCGGCGAAATCGAAATACTACTCGGCGTGTCGGAAGGTGTCGGACGCCTACTACTCCAAGCGCACAAATGGAATAAAGATTCAATCACTGACAAATTTTATGATAGTGCCGACAAAGACACATTTCTCATCGAATCCAATATCATTCCCACAGACCCACAACCATTTGAAGAAGGCGAAGCGGAGTGTGAAATTTGTTGTGAAACGACGGAGCTAGTGGGTCTCGACTGCAATCATCGATCGTGTAAAGAGTGTTGGAAGGCGTATCTAACCGAGAAAATCAAAGATGGGCAAGCGGAGATTGAGTGTATGGATTCGAAATGTAAATTACTTTTGGAAGACGCAAAAGTCATTGAGTATCTTTCAAACGACGAGAAACTCATTCAGTCGTATCGTCGTCTAATTCTCAATAAATATGTTCAATCCAATATGTTTCTCTGCTGGTGCCCGGGAGCAGATTGTGGGCGGGCGGTGAAGAGCAGCTATGGTGATTCCCACCAAATCACCTGTCCATGTGGCACCAAATTCTGCTTCAAGTGCAGCAACGAGTGGCACGAACCCGTCTCTTGTCATCACATGAAGCTGTGGGTCAACAAGTGCGGGCAGAATAGTGAGACGGCTAACTGGATCCTCAAAAACACCAAGGATTGTCCGAAGTGCTTGGCACAGATTGAGAAGAATGGCGGGTGCAATTATATTAGATGCACGAATCCCGCGTGTGGATTTCAGTTTTGTTGGATT
The DNA here is from genome assembly GCA_000143925.2 of Caenorhabditis brenneri. Taxonomy (NCBI): domain Eukaryota; kingdom Metazoa; phylum Nematoda; class Chromadorea; order Rhabditida; family Rhabditidae; genus Caenorhabditis; species Caenorhabditis brenneri. The sequence continues at coordinate 34,731 of GL380454.1, forward strand.
TGTTTGAAAGCGTGGTCCGTGCACGCGCAGGCGTGGTACAATTGTAATAGGTGAGTTTGTAGAGGGAAGGTCTCACCACGATTGAACGTGGACTGTACTTTTTTATCGTAATTTGGCCTGAAAAAAAGACAGCAAGTTCGCGCCACCGCACAGAACTCCTGTGTTTTACAGGTTATGCGCCCTTGCTGCATGGGTTTTTGAACAAAAAAAATTAGTCAGCCGGTCGGCAAGTTGCCGCCCAAATTTAACAAACTGCCGCCACGGCAACTAGTCTTCCGCTGCCAAGTAATTGGCAACTTGCCTCTTGCTTGCTGTTGATATTCACCGAGAATGAACAAGTTGCCGTGCTGTTCTGCCAATGTGACACTTCTCACCGGCAAGTTGTTTGTCAAGAACGGCAACTTGCCTCCTCCTGTTTGCCGATGGCTTGTCAAATATTCCCAGTTATTAAAGTAACCGCTTTTCCGTGGCGAGACCCGTATTGCGCCTTCAAGCTAAACTCAAATTGAATTCCAGTTTCGACCAAGCCGCCGAGAAGACTCGTGAAAAGTTCCGCACCAACCTCGATCGATATATCTTCTACTATAACCGATATGTTGGACACAAGGATAGTCTTCGACTTGAATCAAAGGTATCCCAGAGGCCATGCCCTTCTATTACAGGTTCTCTGATTTTTCAGCTCATCCGAAAAGTGGAGCAACAAATGCAGCGAATGCAGGCGCGTGGAATGTCGTTCACCGAAGTACAATTCCTTCGAACCGCCGTCGACACTCTGCGCATTTGTCGTGAAACGATGATGTTCACCTACGTATTCGCCTATTATCTTGAAAAGAATAACCATTCGTTGATATTCGAATCAAATCAAAAAGATCTCGAAATGGCGACGGAAACCCTATCCGGATACCTGGAACAGGATCTGCAGACGGAGGATTTGTCGAAATTGAAGCAGAACGTTCAGGATAAGTGTGCATATGTGGAGCGCCGACGGAAACAACTCATGGATCATTGTGCCGAAGGAGACGAGAAGGGTCATTGGGCATTCTCGGAATGATTTATTGATTAATAACTTTGTCTGTAATTATTTGTCTTTTTATACTCTGAAATTAATAATATTCACCTGATTGTTGTTATTGTGATGAGTACATGTGATTTGACACATGCGATTACTCAATTTTTATTTAATAAATATCGCGAAGGTATTAGCTGATAAACATTGTACAATTTTCTATTGCTTATCTGATTCACTTTTCTGAATCGCAGCGACCAGTTCGCAATCGATTGAATCCTTGAAATTAATAGCGAGCTTTCGGAGTTTATCTGATCGAACAAAGGAACATTGAAAGAAAAGAAAAAGAAAAAAATCAATAGGATCACCCGAATACTGGACTGTCTCTGTTTGTTGGACAGCCTCAGTGTAAGGGCACTCCTATTTTTTTTTTTTTTTTTTTTTGGTTTTACTTTATTTATTAAAAATCTCAAACAACAAATGACAAGAAATGGTAAAAAAAAACAAGACGTACCGGTGCAATGGTTGAGCAAGAACATAATCAACATTGCTTCTTTGAAGCTACAAATGACATCGGAGTGTCACACTTCCTCTTCATTCCTCCGGCGTTCTCCTTGTTGTCGTCAGATGATGCTTTGGCTACGAAGAATCGTCCCTTCTTCAGTTCAGCGGCTGGCAGGTATTTGATCAAATGTGACCTTTTGACATAACTGATGTCCAACTCGACGTCCTCGAATCCAGCGATCTGTTTCGCCTGAACATTCAAATTCCACTTGAAGTTGTTGATTTCCCTGGTCAAGTCCATGTTCTTGACAACCTCATCGAATTCGAGTCCAATGAACCAAAGTGATTGCGACTTTGAAGTTGGTTGACACTTCTTTGGGTTCAAATGAGCCAACTTGATTCCACGGTTCCTCTCGAAGGCTCCAACCAATACACGGAGGCGGGACTCCAGGAATCCGCCATAGCTGTTTTCGGTCTCTTCTTTCTTCGCATCCAATTTCATGACTACAAAGTGCTTGTACTGAGAATAGAAGTTGACCTCCTCGAACAAGTGTTTCCAGTCGCATTTTCCTTCGAATACATCATTACAGATAGTCAGTGCATCGGTCATCTCTTTCTTAATCACTTCCATTGTTGACCGAGAGACATTATGAGTTGAGTTCTGCTCCGGGAATGCTGGAGTGATGATTGGCATCAGGTGGAATCTATCAGCATGGTTTCTTCCCCAGCAAAGATTGTCCAATGCAAGCATGTCAGGCCGTTCTCGGGTCGGCATACACAAAACAATTGGTGATGGGTAGTTCCACGTGGAGAAGACGTAGAAGACCTTCTGGACAAGTCGAGAAGGGCTTGCATTCGGATAGAGTTGACAGGCCCGGGCAACGAGAATAGCCCAAGTGATTCCACCGAAGAAACCCATTGCGTTGCTGTAGACTCCATGGCTTTTGGCCCAAACCTTGATGGCGCGAAGTGTCATGCAGAATGACTCGCGGTTGGGAACCAGTTGAAGAAGTTTCTCGGCGACACGAACACCATTGAGACTTCTGACTGATTCTTGATCCATATTCTTCAGAAGGTTGTCGTCAGTCAGGTCAATCTTCTCCGGGATCACAGCCAAATCGAGACGTGCAAAGAGCAAATCCACGTCAACACCGGCGAACTCGAACGTCATGATTGGCACGAAGGCTTTCTCCACGGCATTCAGATTCTTTACGTTAGGATTTCTAATGAGAATATCCTTGAGTGATGTGAAGAAATCTGCCCGGGATACTTGCCTTGGCGCAATAACAACTGAGTCGATGTCTCCCCCGGAGGAATGGACCCCAAGACGGTATGAACCGAAGGACACAACTTGCCCTCCAGCTTCAAAAAACTTACCGTTTGGAAGACGGGACGCCGAGATACCCTGGATCCACTTCTTGACAGTGGCATTGAGGAATTGCAGGACTTGAATACGCTTGGTGGTCTCTTCTTTGGCCTCAAAACTTCCGAATGACTTGAGCTCCTGGAGAAGAGAGCAGGTCAAGGAAATGTCTTTTGGGGTTGGCTGAGCCAAACTGATTGGCTGGGAGACTCCATAGATCTTGGTGGTGGTGGTGGCAGCAGAAGATGTTGCAGACAACATATTGATTTTAAGTAGAGAGTTCTGAAAATAAAATTTGATTAGTTTGAGAATTGGAGAGTAGAAAGAGAGAAATAGTACAAAACAAAGTTGGAACCGAAAAAAAATGGAAGATCGAGGAAATGGGATGGAAAGAAGAAAAACAACGAGAGCATCAGAACAGGCGACCGTTTTGGAGGAAGGAGGAAGACAATAATGAAGGGGTCAGAGGGATGAGGTTAGGGGAGTGTCGTGGTGACCCCAGGTGTAGTGGTGAGGCCACTATCGAATGACTATCGATCGGATTGGTGTACACTAATCCACCACCTACTGTATGGTTGACAGAGAAGGTGGGTGTACACAAAAATAGACATGGTTAGGAATTCAACAAAAAATCCTAAAGAAGTTTGGGAATGTGGAAACTGAGGAATAGTGAAAATGAAGAATTTTTTTTGGGATTTTGGGGAAATGGAAGAGTGTGTGAGAGAAAGAGAGAGAGAGAGAAAAGACTGCAAAGTACAAAGACGTAGATACTATGAAGGTACAGTACACAGACAAAATTTCATAAAAGCGCAGGAAATTTCGAAGACTGGCTACGTACTTTACCTTCCCAATATCAAAAGTTAAGGATGGTCAAAGAGTAGATAAACTGATTACTGTTGAAAAAACCCTCATGAAGGATTGAGAAGGCAGAAGACAAAAATAAAAAAAGGGGACCATCTCTTCTATATACTAAGCGGCAAGCTCTGTCTGTGTGTGTGTCAGTCTGTCCAGCACTTTTCACTGAATAACTTTTGAACCCCTCGACCGTTTTCTACCATATTTGGCATGTAGTCATGGGTCACCGAGCGCTTCAATTCTGTGAAGTTTGAAGCACGGGTTACTGTAGGATTACGGTAGTTACAGTAACCAGATAACTCAGCAATAGATAGAAAACGGGTTCGAAGTGCTCAGAATTGTTCCATTTCTTGCATGTACTACCTAAGGGACCCCAATAGTACACCATCAAAAAATGGTGGAGATTACTGTAGGATTACGGTAGTTATGGTACTCCAAAAACTCGACTGGCAAGCTCTGGATGGATAACCTTCCAGAATAATCTCCTTCTTCCCAGAAACTTCTAGAAACTACTAGAATCTTCTAGAAACTTCCAGAAACTTCCAGAACTTCCAGAAACTTCTAGAAACTTCCAGAGCTTCCAGAAACTTCCAGGACTTCCAGAAACTTCCAGAAACTTCTAGAAACTTCCAGAAACTTCCAGAACTTCCAGAAACTTCCAGAAACTTCTAGAAACTTCCAGAAACTTCTAGAAACTTCCAGAGCTTCCAGAAACTTCTAGAATGTTCCAGAAACTTCCAGAATGTTCCAGAACTTCGAGAGACTTCTAGAAAAATCCAGAAACTTCTAGAAACTTATAGAAACGTCAAAACTTTGATTGTTTTGGCGGGAATTCGAACTTTAAAAATGTTGGCGGGAATTCAAATTTTCAAAATTTCTGATGGGAATTCAAATTTTCTAAATTTTTAGCGGGAATTCAAAATTTCAAAAGTTTTGGAGGGAATTCAAATTTTAGAAATGTTGGCGGGAATTCGAATTTTCGGAATTTTTGGCGGGAATTCAAATTTTAAAAATGTTGGCGGGAATTCAAATTTTCAAAATTTTTGACTGGAATTCAAAATTTAAAAATTTTTGGCGGGAACTCAAGTTTTCGAAATTTTTGGCGGGAATTCAAAATTTCAAAAATTTTGGAGGGAATTCAAATTTTGAAAATGTTGGCGGGAATTTGAATTTTCGGAATTTTTGGCGGGAATTCAAATTTTAAAAATGTTGGCGGGAATTCAAATTTTCAAAAATTTTGACGGGAATTCAAATTTTAAAAATTTTTGGCGGGAATTCAAAATTTCAAAAGTTTTGGAGGGAATTCAAATTTAGAAATGTTGGCGGGAATTCAAATTTTCGAAATTTTTGGCGGGAATTCAAGTTTTCGAAATTTTCGGCGGGAATTCAAATTAGCAACATTTTTGGAACAGGAAGGAAGCTTAGGGTGCATCACTGCCCAATGATCAAAAATAAGTTTAAGCGTGGCAAATTAACCCCCCATTGAGGAGCGCAGCGACGAACAAAAAGGAGGTGAGCCGCCGTAGGCGGCGCCACCGACTGGTTAAAAACTAGTAGGATGACATACCGAGGGGAAGAGAGGTCTAAACAAAGACGACCTGTCTCCATGAGTGCAGACGAAGAGAATGACTGTGAGATGGGAGTCACTAGGCCGCTATGACCCCATCGCAAAAAAGTTAATATGCCCTCTGGGGGGTCAACTATCGATCACACTACTAAACGAGAATGAAGGGAGGCTAGACTTGTACAAATGAGATTTGAATGGTAAGAAAAAAAATAGGTACTAGATAAGAAAAAGGCTCGTTCTTAATTTGAAGGGAAATGAAGGTTTCAAAGGTGTTTGATGAGTAAGTTACGAATTTCTTTTGAAGGTTTTGTTTAGCATTTTCCAGTGAGTTAGGATTGGAGTGCTGTAGCAATATTCATGGTACCGCTGCATCATAATAGGCTTCATGAGAACTGGTGTAGAAATAGAAACACAACTGAAGAGTAGAAAGAATGGATAGCCGAAAATAACCTATAAAAATGGAAGAAAAAAGAGACGACCTGCCAAAATGAATGGAGATGAGGTGAATGACTGTGAGGGGGTGGCCCCATACCGTAGACCCTCTAGACCGCAATGAACGCATTGCAACCAGTCAATATGCGTTTTGGTGGAAATGCCTAACTGAGGTCAAAGACGCTATTTTGTAGGTAATGGGTTCATCCCAACATTTTTTAAGGCGCAGACACTCTCGACGGAGAGGTTTCAACACAAAATTTCAACACAAAAAACACAAGGTTTCAACACAATACTCTAATAGTGGTAGGAGCCATTATTCGTGAATAGACCTTCCCGAGAGTCCCTCTGTCTTCAGAAATAGGGAGGAAATGCCAAATTGAGATCGAAGAGGACAAGGAGGATAGACTTGTACTGAGAAATTTGAATGAAACAGGTAGGTTCTCAAATTAGAAGTTTATTTCCGGCTAAAAAGCGGCTTGTTTCCGGATAAAAAACGGCCTACTTCCGGCCTAAAAATGGCTTACTTCTGTCTTGTTTCCGGCGTGTAAAAACAGAACAATCGCTACAAAAACAAGATATGCTCAATTTGGTATCGATGCTACTGGTGCCGGATTCGGATTGGAAGGTGGAAGAGCAGCAACTTTCTGAAGCAGGATATATCCTCTTCAACCATTTTCATAAATTGGTGAGGACGGTTTCTCGGGTGGCTGCTATTAGTCTTCTGGGCTCCAATGACCTACTGGGAGCCTTCTGGTCCCTTTAGACTGTCTCCAACACTTCCTAACAATTTGAATTTTTCTTTTTTTTCCCCTATTTTATTCTGAAATAACTAGTATTCTGCTACATCCCTTACTCCTTCCCTATATTTTCTCTTCCCATTCCTCTTTGCTGTTCGTCTCCCGTGCTCCTATCTCTGTCCTCTTGCTTCTGCTCCTATACGTTTCAAAGTGCAGCTGGCGCCACGACGATGCGTCAATCAGCTTTTTTTCCCTCCACACACTATTTCCTGGTCGACCACTGCACACAACATTTCCTCTCGCTTCTCTATCTACACTTTTAAGCAACATGTAGCCGGTCTTCTCTTAAAGATGACCCATTTTATTTTTTTGATTCAAACTGACTCCTTCGTGTTTTGGGGTCTATATATTTATTCTGATTATTTCTAAATTTTCTTCTATTTTTTTTTTAATTTTTGCTGAGTTTGGAGTGAACTGGAAGTGAGTATTTTTCTGATTCGTGTTTACGCTGCTTTTTATCGTGTGTCAAACATTATAAAACGCATGTAATGATAGTTGAAAAACTGAATCTACAGTAATTCACAATCTCGCATTCTCCAGGATTCAAGGCTCGCCTGCAAAAGAATACGAGGAATTTTCATACCACATTCTTCTCTGCAGGTGAAATGGTCATGGCTGTCAAACCGACTAAGAGATGAATATGATATTACACTCAAAGTGAGTGGGGGACAACAGGAGCATTGGGAACTAATTTCATTAAACGCTGGTAAATGAGTTGAATCATTTTTACAGAGAATTCGCAATTCAACTACGACATGCCCGAATCAAGGGGAACAATGAAACAGGCGAATGAGTACAATTTTACGGATCAGCAGCTGACCAAAGAATTCTTCAAGTCAACAAAACTTCACTGTGTTATTTTGGGGGTTTATTGATATCTTCGCCTCGAATCTCACTCGATAGAGAATACACAGTATTTTGTTCATCTCGGCCATTCAAATCTCTGCGTTTTTTTTTCAGGATTGCGCAATCAGACAGCTAGCCCATAGTAGTCAAGATGTTGGAAAAGGCTCCCACTTGCAATTCAAAGCTTGGAACACCAAATACCCCGAGATTATATAGAGCTATTCGAGGAATACGACAAAACCAATAAGGTAACTGGGGAAACCATTCAACACTGAAGAATGAGTCAAATCTTTTTTTTCCAGAGAATAAACACATTTGATTGCAAGGAATTCTTCAACGTGGGTGATGAGCTGTACTTTTCTACACGGAAACCAGAGTCATCTGACCCAAAAGATTGCAGATACGGCTCATGGGATCGAATCAGCTATAAATGAAATTTTCAAATTATAAAATGAAAGTTATGAATTAATATGTTTACGAAATTCTTGAAAATTTCAGACTGTGCTCCAAAAATATCAGAATTTCCCAAAATGATAAATTCTAACAACATAAAAACAATATCTAATGACAATTCGGCCAATTTAGTCATAGTAAGCGATTCTATCCAGGTCATACATATCCAAATGTCGTTATAAAACCCGAAAAAAAAAATTCCACCAACATTACGGAATTGAAGCACTCGCTGACCCATGACCACATGCCAAATAACGGTTCAAGGGGACAAAAGTTGTTCAGTGATATATTCTGGACCGACAAAAACACTGACAGAAATGGGATATAGAAGACTAGTACTAAATACTAGATTTATTCGGAAAAATTTATAAAACGAAAAGGATTAACCAAGTATTTCAGTTCACTCCGAACTATCATCATCCCCTTCCTCTCCACCACTTGCAACGTTCTTCTGAACTGATCGTCTTCTTCTAACCATCCTTACTGGTGGAGGGGGTGGTGGTGGTGGATCAAGAAAGCTGGAAGAAATACAAGTTTAGGTTCTATTGACTGGGAAAGGGAACAAACCAAATTTTGAGAAACATCACACCAAAAAAGCCGAATGTCCAATAATTTATAAATATTGTCACTCCATATCCAAAATTTCCTGCTGCAACGGTTTGTCTTAAAAGCGGCAAAACAAGGAACATTCAGTGCATTTTCGCGTCAACGTGTTGTTTGTTACTGTATTACAGAGGGTCCGCAAACACCCAGCACACTGACGCAAAAATGCAGAAAAACTTCTTGAACCCACCCGGATAATACTTCTTCCTTTCCACGTTTTTATCGACAAATATTTGGAAAATGAAGCCAACCAATGCACTTATCATCTGAAAAAGTGTTTGCAGACTAGGCAACGGATTTGACGACAATTCGTTTTCTCTCCATATCAGAAAAAGAAAGAGTACTCACCATACAAATTGAGAGCACTTTGTAGAATGTTCGATTTGGGAATTTGATCAGGAGGAATATGAAGAATGGCCAGAAAATGAACTGGAATTTTTCGATTGTAGAATGAAGGATTCTGGTGTAAGTACGCTACATCCAAATCGCGCGGCGATTCAAAAATTTCTACATTCACAGTGCCGTATCGGAGTTTCTACCCTTGCCGTGACGCGACCGCAGCGCGCTTAACAAAATTGAATCGGACTGCTGTTCAGTCCTTGTTTTACTGTACCTAACCTCACTACTGTCAGACGCGACGCGGTCTACAACGCGGTTTTTTGTGATTCCTCTCTCTCACTCTCACTCTCTCTCTCTCTCTCTCTCTCTCTCTCTCTCTCTCTCTCACTCTCTCTCTCTCTCTCTCTCTGGCTCACTCTCTTTCTTACATTTCCAACAATTGGATAGATAAACTGCGGAAGCATTCCTTTCACATCATCATCAACTTTTGAAGAGAGTTTCGAACTGAAAATCCTTATAATTCATGCACCTCCAATAGATACACCCACTAATCATAAAGAGCCATCAAGTTGAACATTGAAGCAAGCACACAAGCGACACCACCGCCGAGAATATGACGCTGGAAGAATATCTTGGGTTTCCAGGGGGAACGAAAGATACTCACCTTCACCGTGTGAAAAAAATACTTCTGATTAAGATCAATAGTTTCAGACATGATGTTTGAAACCGGAACTGAAAAATTCCCGAAAGAGAGGATGGAGAACAAAGTTGGCGTCCGGGTTACCCTTGAAAGGCACAGAGGTCAAAGAAAAGTTTTCAGGAAGGCGAATTCACAAGGAATTTTGGGCAAGCAAGTGGCAACTTGTACAGCAACATGCCCAACATTCCCTAAGCTACCTGTATGTAGGACAATTTCTAGAAACATCCAGTGACGTTTTGATGGTAGCTTATCATTGGAAAACCTTCAATTCTTCTAAAAATTTTAAAACGAAAGAATTCCAACGTGAACGATTCCAAACCACCATCTTATTCGAATCATAAAAACCATTCCTTGCTTTTTTTGACGAAGCAAACCCACGAGTGCAATGGAAGACGTAGTTGACACCACCGAACTCACTCCCATGCAAAAGAGGCTAAGGGAACTGGTTGGAGAGCCTTATGAGGCCACAACCCAAGGAGCATTAGAGTGAGTGAATAGACAAATTGGGATCTAGGAGGCGATACGGTACCATTCAAAATTTGATAATGCGCCACAGAGTCGAAAAATCATCTACGGCTTGAAAATATCTTGGATGTACTGAAAATAGCTGGAACTTCATTTCTGACGTTAATAACATTTTTGCGCAATCACATTTTAGGCAAATATTGCTTGCGCAAAGAAGGAGTCTGGAAACTTCTACGAGCTATTCCCAAGCAAACGGGCTTTATCTTCAGGAACAGTGGTTGCACGAAAAAGTTGCCAATTACAAAAGTAGAGTTCGAGTTATTTTTGATTCACCAAACATTTTTCAGACTCATTGATAGATTTTTGATTGTGTGGCGCATGCGATTTGATTAGCAAAAAACAATTGAAAACCGTAGGTGTTTGTATGCTTTTCAGGGGTACTGTCTATCTTCGAACCCCAAAAAAATGATTTTTCCAGATACTTGGCATGGAATCCATACTTCTGGTTCATTGTTTCTATTCTTCTCACCATCTTCATCTGCGTCCTGATCCAATTGTGTGATCGGAAGTGCGAGTGCTGTCAAACGAATTTTGAAGATGATTGTAAATTACATTGATTTTTTAATAAATAAGTTTTGTTTTTCAAAAAATTTTGCTGATTCCTGCTCCAGGAAATACAACCAAGAAAAAAAAAGAATATCCACGTGAAGCATTGACAACCTTGGCTTAACCTCCGTCCTAACCTTGGTTGCACTAGAAAGGTTAGGGCAGATCGGAATCACTTCTTGTCATTCTCGAATAAATTTTGATAAAGCTTTCACTGATCAAATAATAACGACAAAAATGCGTCAAGGATTTAATTTATGGATGATCACAACACTTTTCGCTTACGTCATTGTCACTTCAGGTATCGTTTTTTTCAAAAATTCAAATCAAAGTAAACTTTTTTGCAGCCGCAATTTCACTTGATCCTGTTGTTCACTGGAAACAACACTTCTCCAATCGACACGCAAGAGGTACCATTGGTAAGCTTTATTGTTTTCTCAAATTGTATTTACAAAGAACTTTCAATTTTCAGAAACCTATTCCATTGCCAAACACAACATCTCCGACAGAGCATCCGAGTTTTCATCTTCTCGGTTTAGAAAAAATCCAAATGGTGAGTTTTCATTAGTTCCTCATCAAAAATAAATCAACCTTTATTCCAGATGATGCCTTCTCCACTCTCCAATCTCGCATCTCCTCCCTTGCCCGTATTGTGAGTGGTGTCACCTTGTACAATGGGCTTGTGGATGGATCGATTCCTGTTGATGAGGCTATCAGTGAATTGATGAATATTGGATCTTTCAATTTGGATGACTCAGTGAAGTTGGAGGAAAAGGGAGTGAACGGTTTTGCTGAACAGTTAAAGACGGCGAGCTCTTCAATGTCCGATAAGCCACTAGATATTGAAACAGCGT
>GL380455.1:0-16047 GCA_000143925.2 Caenorhabditis brenneri
TTTTATAGAGGTTAGAACAAATGTAAGTTAGAAAGTTTGACGGCTATTTTTGGCGTTTTTAGCGGTTTTTATGAAATTTTATTATCGATTCATGCTTAGTTGGCACGTTTTCAATAAGTTAGGATTGAATCTCAAATGAGTTCACTCCTACTTTAAATCGACAGAATTTGGAAAATCTTTTGGAAATTGGAATAAAGTTGCAAAAGCTATAATGTGTAGGTGATCCTCTTGTAAATGAATGTATTGATGAGATAACATACAAATAATTTGGTTGTGCTACTTACGCTTTTATTGATACCGATTAATTTAGTTAAGAGAAACGGTAAAGGTGAAACAAAAGCACCTTCAAAATCAAAAAAATTCCAGTTTCCCATCAGTTTTGTTTGGTCAGCGATTTCGTAACTGCTATTATAATTGCATTGGAGAAACTCACCAGCATCCTTTTTGCAACAACTCTAGGCTGTCGAAATTCTGCTTCAGTACCCCACTCGACACAACTGATCGAATTCCATACCCATGAAATCAGTTTCCGTTTATTGTCAGCGCCAATTATAGATGCACAGGGTTCGGAAAATGTTTGGGGAACCGAAATTGAGTTGCAGAACTATAACAGTTCGGTAATCCTCATTTTTGTTATTATAACATCAAATGGCTTCTAGCATTGTCTGCCAATTCTCATTCCATATTTTCCAACTTTCCTAAAACCGGCGGGCAAATTGGAAATGCAACAAAAAACAATTTATTAAATAATTGCTCAGTGTAACATTGTGCATGGTTTAAAAACCTTTTGAAACATCTAATTTATTGTCGCGCACGAAGGATTTTAGTATAGTATAATAGAATTGTATTAGACAGCCAGTAACATTAGAATGCGAAGAAAATTGAATCATAATTTCAACTTCTTATGATTTCCCACGACACTTTACATGTACCAATAACAAAGAAATTGTTTGTCACAGACCATTCTCTTTAAAGGGACATGTCATTTGGAAGGAAGGGTATCTCGACACGAACTTTGACTCCACCATTCCCAGAGGGTGTTTTCGTCAAATGAGTGGAGGCGACGGTCATTCCTGCTCTCCCAGTCAGTTGATCACTCCCAGCCTCAGTCTTCATTGCACCCCTTCACTATCTTTCAACTCTTTATCGATTTTGCTTTGCACTGTCGTACCCACTCCTTGTGTCACTTTCCCTAAAAAAATACTAATTTTTTCAGAATGCTCACTCAAAATCAAACACCTGATGAGCTCAAAAACTGTTCACTATTCCAATTGTAAGTTTATAATTCAATTACTTTCCCTCTAAAATTTCAATTTTTATAGAATCAAGTACTCTATCCGTTCTGAACAATGTATGGAACATGTGAAATCAATGACAACAATAAGACCAATGAGATTCAATATAGAATGCGAAAATTCTCGGTTCACTTTGAGACTTTTTCATGGCGAGCAACCAGAAAATAGTCGCTTTCTCTCTGAAGACGTCGCCATTCATGCTGTCGGAATGTATAGAAGTAGGGGAAAAGGAAGTGAGTTTGAATAGAATAATAGTCAAAGACGCTGCCCTATATTAGAACTGGCTGTAGCACAATGAAAGTAGATGAGATTGAACCGGATTAGGCCGGGTCAAATCAATACTCGGAACAAGAAGTATTGAATGTTTTTCAATTATAGGCTTTCGCGATACGTTATGAAGATTTTAAGACTACCAGTTCTGATACGGGGTAGAACCCGATCGTGAAGGTTAAAATGCTTTATTTTTCATACTTACAGAACAAGAAAACTTCAACGGTGAACCTGTTCTCACAACTATTGAGGAGGACAACCATATCTATACATATTGGGACTCTCCAATCAAAGGACTCTGTTTCCTGCTTGACTACTTCTCAAACCTCTTCAATTCTCCGCCGATTTATGAATTCGAAATAAAAGAAAGTACTGTAGCAGACAGAACGAAAATTACAAACTGGATTAAGAACAAAAGAGCTTCTAAAGGTAAGGAAATTATTTAATGTTCTCGGCTTGATGTGTTTGTTTTCCAGTTGAGCATTGCATCGTTGATCCATTTGTTAAGATTACCAGCAAAGAGCTGAAATCTATTCTTGACAAAGTTAAACCGACTGTTGGATTGGACCTCTTATTGAAAATGAATGCCGATTTCCGATACAAGTTGCCAGGAGATCTCAAAAGCTTTTCATGTAATTCATCCAACTGGTTGACTAAGCAAGACGTTATGAAAATGAATTGCGAGCTTATCAGAATAAGTGTTGAAAAATTCTGTTACCAAGATTTGAGTGACTTCGCCACCAAATGTATCGAAGGAGGACTTCCAGCCCTCCAGCATTGTTTTATTGAAGCCAAAGATTTGAAGAGAAATTCCAAAAAACTTGCGGATGGTATCAAATACGATAGAACATGGTCTCGACTAGAAGTTCGTGTTGATTGTGAAACGTAAGTCAAAAGTGTACCTTTCATTTCTAGTTAGTCTCTTTCAGATATACTCGGCTCTCCCCCAGTGTTACCGGCATTTACGATTACGAGCGAGCGGATGGCAAAACCGTGACGATTTGTACCTGGGAGGGAAAGCATTGTGTACTCCATCTTTATGTTTGGACAAAATGAAACTGTGGTTTTCTGCAGTAATATTCTTTTGGCTTTATTCTCGGTCTCAATTCTGACGTTGATATCTCTGGTATCATGTGTGAATTTTCTTTCTGTCATTTATTTATTCTTTGCAAGAAAGCTTAGATTGTCTTGTTGTAACTTTCTAATTCAATAAACTATAATTTTTCATTTTCACATCTTCATTATACCGAATAATTGAGACACATGGGTTTGGTTCATGAGAAGTGCCAAACTGGGAGCAGTATTATTCCTGAGAAGAAGTTATTTATCTTATTCTGTTTCACTAGGCTCATTTCAGAGATTGCTTTAATTATCAAATATTATCCTTTTTTGAAAAACATGAATCTATGGGATGTGTGAAACATTGAAATGTAAACCAGAAACATGACAAAAAACCATTGCTACAAACCCCAATAAAGCGTTTACTGTTTACTAGAACAGTGTCCACGAAAAAATCGAATCTATTCGAAACGGCTGAAAAATGATAATTCCTCTTTAGGAAACCGAAATGAAATGGTAAAAGCTATAACGGTTTCGGTGATCCTCCTACTTGTTTTTGATTTTTTTTGGGTGCATTTTTTGAGAAGGGGATATCTTTGAAATTTTCAAAGGTTGTTGAGCTAACAGCAGAAAGAAGTTTTGAACATTTTATGTGGTTTTGTGCTCTCAAGGCCCAGTTGTTTTCAGAGTTCGGATGCTAAAAATTGTTATGTTTCAGCCTCAATGGCTCAGTTGTGTCGAGTTGATGTGACTATTGAAGCAGCATTCCGGCAGCCTGGAGTCATGGCAAAAAGGACACCGGTGAGTTTTCCGGATGGTATTCTATTAGCGGTTAGAAAATTGTTGACCAAACAATTGAAATGAAAAACAGGAGTTTTCGAACTTTGAAGATGTAACTGTTTCATCTTCATCTTTTCTCCAAACTAAATTCAGTGGTATCAATATACATGTCGCCTGGTGTTCATTTGTTCTGTGCTCAAACCTTGCCAGCAACTAATTTTATTAAAGCATATTTGTGGAACAATAAAGCCTGGTGTGGAACAACGGAGTGTTAACGATCTACTAACTATTCAAGCAAATGTAAACCTTCTGAAACAGTCAACTAATTTCCAGACCGCCGCCTATCGGAAGAAAGTTGTGCTCGTGTAAAACGAGTGAGTGACGAGTTGAAGCATCTACCAACACGTTCAACAGTAACACCGTCACTTTTATTCTGTGCAAACCTCGGTGTGAATTAGTAAGATAGTATTACTGTTACACAGGATTGAGGTAAATTTCAAAAAAGAAACTGTAGTTAACAGCATCACCTGTCGATCAACATTTTCTTAGTTAGTGCTGTAAGAGAAACAGTAATACTTCGGAAGTGGAAAAAACAGCAGAGTTGTCTCATCAATATTTAGCTCAGATATTTTCTAACAAAGCCAATTTATAGTAACAATTTACTATTCTCTGTGAAAAACTGGAGGATCTATGGAAAGTGTGAAACATTGAAATAAAAGCAAAAACATCAAAACCGTTCGAATCTCAGAATCGGAAAAATTGTTCACTGAAACATTGTTCATGTTTTCAAAACCTACTGAAGCAGCAGATTAATCATCGCATACGGAGAATTTCAGCATAGAATAATAAAAGTGTATTCAACAAAAAGAAAGGTTACCGAGGCGAAGAAAATTGAGTCACAGTTTCAACTTGTTATGATTCTCCGTGACACATAACACGTATCATTCGCAAACATGCACAAAGAAGTTTTTTAAAGGGACAGGCACTTTTGAAGTGAGAAATATCTCGGCACGAATGTTTACACATTCATCTTTTGAGTGGACATGACGGTCATTCCCTACTCTCTAAGTTGACCCCTCTCAGCCTCGGTCTCTAATGCACCCTTTTCACTTTCTTTGACCTTTAACCGATTTTTTCTTTCACTGCTGAACTCTTTTTTGTCATTTCCCCCTCTAGGAACTAATTTTCAGAATGGGAACTCGAAGTCAAACTCCTGATGAGCTCAAAAACCAGACATTATACAATTTGTAAGTTGATAAGTCAAAAAATTATCCGATATAAACATTATGTTTATAGAATCAAGTACTCCTTAAATTCTGAGGCCGTATTCATGAACATTTACAAAATGTAAATGCAGTGTTAAATTTTCACGTGTAAATGAAATTAACACTGCATTTACATTCTGTAAATGTTTATGAATACGGCCTCTGAGCAATGCATGGAGAACGTGAAGTCAATGACAACAATAAGACCAATCAAGTTTAATATAGGATGCTATTACTTTCATTTCACCTTGAGACTTTTCCATGGAGAGCATCCAGAACCTGATTGGACTGGTAATATCACTGAAGACGTTGTGATTCATGCAGAAAAATACTATAGACCAACAGGAAAAGAAGGTTTGTTTGGATAGAACAACTTCCTAAAGAGATATGACATTTTTCAAATTTTCAGAAGAAATAAACTTTAACGGTCACCATGTTGTCACAAGATTTGGAAACCAGATCCATACATATTGGGACTCTCCAATCGAAGGAATCTGTTTGATGCTTGACTACTTCTCAAATCTCTTCAATTCTCCGCCGATTTATAAATTCGAAATAAAAGCAAGTAAATTAGCAGACAGAGATAAAATCAAGAATTGGATCAAAAACAAAAGGGCTTCTTAAAGTAAGACAGTTTATAAAAATTGATGATCGATGTTCATATTTTTTCAGTTGAACATTTAAATATTGGGCAACCCGTTTGCATGACCACCGAAGAATTGGAACTCATACTAGAATATTTCAAACCAACTGCTGCGTTAGACATCCGTTTGAAAGAGATTGGCTATTTTCGTTACGAGTTACCAAGTGAGCTCAAAAGCTTTTCATGTAATTCATCCAACTGGTTGACTAAAGAAGGCGTTATGAAGATGAATTACGAGTTCATCGATGTAGATGTTGAGAAATTCAGTTATCAAGATTTGAGTGACTTCGCCACCAAATGCATCGAGGGAGGACTTCCAGCCCTCCAACATTGTTTCATTGAAGCCAAAGATTTGAAAAGAAACTTCAAGGAAATTGCGGATCGTATCAAATACAATAGAAGCCGTTCACGACTAGAAGTTAAAGTGCTTCATAAAAAGTAAAGTTCAATTGTTAACTCCCAAAATCTATCGGTTCCTTTCAGATTCGCTTATTTCTCCTACGATGTTCACGGTATCTACGATTATGAGCGTGAGGACGGTAAAACCGTGACCATTTGTGCTTCAGACGAACGGGACAAGCATTGTGTACTCCATCTTTATGTTTGGACGAAATAAGAGTAATTACGATAACTTTTCAATGAACTTTTTCAACAAGTAAAGTGATGAAAACGAGGCCGCAGCCGAATTTTTTGCGAGATATGTTATCGGCTTTTTTTGACCGCTTCATCTTTTTGTTCAGCGTCCCGAGAGAATCTTCAGATATCATTTTCCTTTTTTACATTCTGAAGTCAATAAACAATAATGTTTTATTTTTTTTCCATAGTGAATTGCTCTCACTACTCTGGTCCCAAAGCATACATAGTTATTTAAAACAAATTTCCCTTAGGATTATCAAAATTTCTAAGATTTTTGAAAAGTTTCTGCAATGTTTGAAACAGTATTTTTTTGAATTATCAAAACTGTAAATCAAAGTGGAGAATTGAAACACCATTGAGCCATAGCGTTTGGTTCATGAAAAGTGCCAAACTGGGAACAGTAATATTTTCCTGAGAAGAAGTTATCCGAGTTCGTGTTTCACCAGGCTTCTCTCAGAATTTGCACTCAATCGAAATTAGTCTCAATGATGGCAATTAAAGTCACACGCCCTTATCAAAACAACTTTGTCAAAATGCATATTCAATTCAATTGACACTTCAACAAAAAAAATAATTGAATAGTACCATACCTTAGGCGTATGACTTGACAAGATTAATAGAACCTTTCAATTACTGCAGATAATCCCCATGCAATGTCTTTGAAAACATTGCTTGAAATTTTTGAACGTTTTGAAACCGTATCCATTATGAATGTTAGTAACACCCAAAAATGTCGAGGAGATTCGGATTAAAAAAAAAAAGTTTACAAAAATTTTTTGTAATTTATATGAAACTCCTCGTTTTTTCTATGATTCGCGAAAATGAAAAACAGGAACAAGCAGCATTATTCTTACTGAAAAAACATGAATGTTTATGTGAGATGTGAAACATTAAAAAATGGACCAGCGAAATCACAAGAACGATTATTCGATTTAACCTGACACGAACTGTTCTAGGAAGAGCGTTCATGATTTCAAAACGTTCTGAAACAGCTGGAGAGTTATCAAACTCGGAAGAATTTTCCGTACTTTAAAACTGATTGGTAGTAAAATTCATTCTGATATGTATAGAAATTCATAGAAATTTGAACAATTTGGAAGCTGATCACAAATAGAAACTGGAATTGGCAAAGAAACGTGAAAGAGAGGAATTTGAGAAGTAGGAGTGGCGAATCGATGTGTGTATCCCTGAATACTGTATCACATTTTGGTTTCAAAGAATAAGAAAAAGAAATCATAAATTATATACAGAAACGGACAAAAACAACTAGAAGATTATGCATAGACTAGTGCATTGAGGTTGGGAAATCCGAAAACTGAGAAGTGGAGACTGAAAGTGGAGTGTGACTGCTTTCACTGCTCCGGGGGCCATCATTGTTCGAGGTCACTTCGTTTACCTGGAAGTTTGATTGAATTTTAAGATCTGAAGATCATTTTGAGTGGCCAGAACAAAAAAATTTGACTATCAACTTTACTGCTTCAACCAGTTTTCATAATACTTCAAGTTTTTTGTTGTCTATTGGTAAACCAATGTTGAGTAGTCTCACTATAATTTTCATTTCAACAAACCTGCGTATCATCCCCATCATCACCGTTTGGGATGTGTTGCTTAATGGATGAATGCAATTCATGCGGTAACCCATTCAGATTAGCCAGGTTGAACAACGCCAGGAACTGCACATTATCGTCTTCTTGTTGGGATAAGTGCTGCAATATATATGGTTCGACCATTAACCATTTGAAAACAAAGTGTCTTACCTCAATACTGGGTAACAGTAAAAGAATCTTGCTGATTCTCATCGAGGTCTGCACGGAAGAAAAGTGACGGTGTTGGTGTTGAACGTGTTGATAGAGAGCTTCAATGTACTTGTCACGGACTCGTTTTACATGAGCACGACCTTCTTCGGAGAGGCGGCGATCTGGAATTTTTGAACTGTTTCAGGAGGTCCATGTTAAATTTGAGGGATTAGAAGTCGGTATTAGGTTTTGCTGTATCACACGACTGTACCGTTGATTTAAAAACTAATCCCTTGCTAAAGTAACTTACGAGCTCTAAACAAAATCAACGCCTTCAATATCACGAATTCTCCCTCATCCATATCCATATCTCTCATAGGAATCACCAGATCCTCCATCAAGTGTTCACTGAGAATTCGGAAGTAGTGATTGCATCCCGGATCCAGTTGCTTTTGGAGTTCCTTGTCTCTCGGATACCAACTTCCATTCACCAGGGCAACACCATCACAACCGGCTTTGAAGGTCTGAAATTTGAATTCTGTTTCAATTTGTTTTCAATTTTTGAGGAGCTTAACGTCAACCAATTTGTCAACCAATCAACACATTTTCATTTTTCCAGGAGTAAACTAACCTTATAAGTATGACACAACCAATTCACTGAAACCACTCGATTCCTGAGAAGAGTATATTGATCAGTTGGGGATAGTTCCTGGTAGTCCTTCATGATTTTTGCATAGTCTAAGCATAGAACAAGTGAACGACACCAGGCAATATGCACATCTTCCAAGGTGGTTAGGCGTTCCAGGGCTAGCCATCGGGGCTGAAAAATGAAGATTTTTAAAGAGATCAACTTTTTTGATTGCGGTTTTGACAGATCAATTGATAGCCCTGAATTGAGTTCGACAAAAAGGTCAAGATGAAACAGTAACATTTTTAAAATTTAAAGACTCCCGAACTTTCTAGTCACTAGTAAAGACAACAACTCAAAAAGAAAAACTCATCGGTGTCCTTTTCGCCACAACTCCAGGCTGCCGGAATGCTGCTTCAATAGTCACATCCACTCGACACAACTGATCGAATTCCCTACTCATAAAATCACAATTCTCATCGATTAAATTATCAGTTGCCTTCTCCAAATCTATCAAATATCTAACTAGCGGAACATGGGAGAGTGCAGCTGATGTGGATTTCTGTGGAACTTCGATTTGAGGTGTTGGAACAGCCTGATCCCTCATTATTAGATTCTCGGAGAAGGATCGGCTGACGACTCCAGGGATATTCTGGTAGTTGAATGAGGTGACAGTGGTGGTTGGTGGAGTTTGGGATGTTGAAGTGGAGAGGATGGAGATGGCCTATTCACAAAACAAAGTGCTTTACCTTAATACTGGGTAACAGTAAAAGAATCTTGCTGACTCTCATCGAAGTCTGCACGGAAGAAAAGTGACGATGTTGGTGTTGAACGTGTTGGTAGAGAGCTTCAATGTACTTGTCACGTACTCGTTTCACATGGGCACGGTCTTCCTCGAATAGTCGATGGTATAGAAAAAATTTACTGTTCCGAGAAGTTATTTTTGCTTGAGAAGTTAGGAGACTGCAGTTCCAGTGTTGGTGTTTTGCTCTCCTTGACTTTACCGTATTCCCAAACTTGTATAGCTAGCTATGCTTGCTTAAAAAATGATCCCGAGTAGCCAGTTAACTCACGAGCTCTGAACAAAATCAACGCCTTCAGAATCACAAATTCTCCCTCATCCATATCCATATCTCTCATCGGAATCACCAGATCCTCCATCAAGTGTTCACTTAGAATTCGGAAGTAGTGATTGCATCCCGGATCCAGTTGTTTTTGGAGTTCCTTGTCTCTTGGATACCAACTTCCATTCATCAAAGCAACACCGTCACAACCGGCTTCGAAGATTTGAAAGTTCTCAGTTTCAACCTATTTTGAACTGGAGAGAAGTTTCACGTCCGTAATTGAACATCTCCAAACGGAATTCCTTTATGAGTATGACATGAATAATCTGCTTCAAACTTCATGGTATTTGAAGTTAGAACATAATGGCATGATTACAAGAAGCGTCGCGTACTATCTAAAAACACAACCACTTTTTTCTCACATCGTTGAAACTGCTATGAACTTGAAAAATATGTCAAGCCGTGCTTTCCTTATTTCGAAATCAGTGTGTAGAGATTTGTGTGGTTGTCAACGTTTTCACGAATTACCAAACCTCAATTCCTATCATTAATAGTTCCGAGATAAAACTGTTCATTTACCTGTTTCTGGAGCATTTTAATCATCCTTCTTGAACCACGGAAAATTGTTCGCAGTATTGTGTTCAATGTCAAATTGAAAGTTTGATGTTTATAAAACTTCGTTTCATGAGTTTTTTTGTTTCACTAGTTTTTGAATTAAACTTTAACTCAATCAAATGGACTCGGACGTCCGATAGAAGACGTCGCTACTTTGACAAGACTGCTTTGGGAAACATTCAATTGTCACATCCATGTGGCAGAAGTGATTGAATAGTATCAAGACCGTTCCAAATCATATTGATTTTGAAAACTCAGTTCGAATATTCTAATCACAATGAAACCGCATCCTTTTTCAATCTTAGTCACCAGAAAATGTCTGAGGTTGCTGTTGAGACATTGGAAATTGAAAAAAAGATCACACCGATTCATAGTATTTATATCCAGCTCGTCCTTTTTTACGATTTACCAGGATAAACGACATGAAAAAACTGTCCATTATTTCAAAGCTTGCTGAAACAAGTATATTTTTCGATAGTTACATGCAAGACTGTCAAAATGACGACCACGGCCTTAGACGGCCCCATTTGACAGTCTTGGTTACAGGTATTAACATAACACTTAAATTCAAAAAAATTCATTCTGATATGTATAGGTAATTCATAGAAATTTGAACAATTTGGAAGCTGATCACAAAATGAAACTGGAATTGGCAAAGAAACGTGAAAGAGAGGAATTTGAGAAGTAGGAGAGGTGAATCGATGTGTGTATCCCTGAATACTGTATCAGCCTCCCTCTTACGTGAAGGGGCGTAGGTATGCGCGAACACCGAAATGTCTCCAAAAAAACGTTACTTTTTTTTGTCATTTTCTGTCACGCTTCTTTGAGCACTTCGTTCTCAGGCGCTGATGAACATTTTTCGATGCTCTTTTTTTTAACTTCTCACAAATTGCTGTCCCAGTCATGTATTAGATTCTCAAATCAATCCGACTAAAAATGAGCATTCTGAGCAGTGGAAAGTGACCCCACCTTTTTCGCCCTTTTTCGAGTCCTTTTTTCGGGCGCACCCCAAGGAACCGATTCTAGATCTCGGCTTAAACTCAAAATTTTTCAGAACTTTTTTTTTTGAAAACGTTCCAAAATGACTCTACTTTCAAGATCCAAAAATATCTAATCGATCAGATTTGTCCCCGATCAGATTTTTCCGTATTACTGAAAAGTTTGCGAAATTTCAACATTTTGACACTTTTCACTTTCCCTTCTGTAACTCGCGTTAAAAATGTCGGATCGGTCTGAAAGTTCATTTCTGGGGTAATCAGACTATGTAGAAAAAGAAAAAATCATCATCTTCACGATAACTTTAACGGGTCTCTCGGTAAAACCAAGTGTGCAGTTTTCCCCCCTTTTTCTGCCAAATATTAAAGTGGCCCAAAAAATGACCAAAAATTTTGATATCGGAGAAGAAAACCATAAGGAAATGTAGAGAAAAAAATCTCTATCGACTGATATAAATTTCATCTGGGGTTTCTTCAGAAAAAATCGGTCAAAAACTCAAAAAACCGTTTTTTTAATACTGCAGGATCGGAAAAAATTGGATTTTGAAAAATTTTCCCACTAAAGTTGGGCTCTAAACATGTTCAAATATCTTAAATAATTATTATCTAATGGAAAACGAAAGTTGAGCCTGATCCGATAAGTTTCCACAGAGTTGTAGAGAAACCCCAAAATTTTCTCATCACTAAAAAATTTTTTTTTTCATTTTTGACTTTTTTTCAAATTTTTCTATGGAATCGATAGAGCTTTTTCTCCTCTTTCCAATGATATTTTTATCAATATCAGTTTCATCCCGCATCATCCTCAAAACCGGGCCCAAAGTTGGCATTACCTCCCTTGCAATTGCAGGCAGGAGGGGGGAGGGAGGAGAGGGGGCGTTGGTTTGTGACGTGTGAGGTCACTTCCCAGAAGCTATTCAATACAGAAAAACAAGTTCAAAACAGGTTTCACGGCCGCTGGCCGTGAAATTCTTCAAAGTCAGGGCCGAAGGCCCTGACCCACCAGGTTGGCGGGCCGGAGCTCGCGGAGCGAGCGAGGCCAGCCAACCTGGGCACCCGTTCCACGTGATTACCCGAGTCCGCGGCTATTGTGATTGCACCCGACCCTAAGCTTAATATCAATGAGGAACGCGCCAGCCAGGCGGCCGCAGCGAGCGGGGCAAGCGAGGCCAGCCTGGCTGGTGAGGAGTGTGACTACGCGGGTCCGCGGCTATTGTGATTGCACCAGTTTGGAAGCGCCAGACAGGCGGGCCGCAGCGAGCGGAGCGAGCAAGGCCAGCCTGGCTGGTGCGGACTACTGCACCAGTTATTGTGATGGCATGAGCCTAGCGCGCTTGCGCGCTAGTCACATTTTGGTTTCAAAAAATAAGAGTAAGAAATTATAAATTATATACAGAAAACAAGAACAACTAGAAGATTATGCATAGAGACTAGTGCATTGAGGTTGGGAAATCCGAAAACTGAGAAGTGGAGACTGAAAGTGGAGTATGACTGCTCTCACTGCTTCGGGGGCCGTCGTTGTTGGACGTCACTTCGTTTACCTGGAAGTTTATCGAAATATGGGTTTTTGAGATGATTTTGGGTGGATGGAATAAAAAATTTGACCATTAACTTTACTGCTTCAACCAATTTTCATAATGTTTCAAGTTTTTGCATGAATGCTGAAAATATTCCACAAACCTGAGTATCATCCCCATCATCACCATTTGGGATGTGTTGCTTAATCGATGAATGCAATTCATACGGTAGCCCATTCAAGTTAGCCAGGTTGAACAACGCCAGGAACTGTACATTATCGTCTTCTTGTTGGGATAAATGCTGCAACATATGTGGTGCGACCATTAGCCATTTGAAAAAAAGTGTTTTACCTCAATACTGGGTAACAGTAAAAGAATCTTGCTGATTCTCATCGAGGTCTGCACGGATGAAAAGTGACGGTGTTGGTGTTGAACGTGTTGGTAGAGAGCTTCAATGTACTTGTCACGGACTCGTTTTACATGGGCACGACCTTCCTCGGAAAGGCGGCGGTCTGGAAATGATTTACTGTTTTGAGAAGTTTACTTTTGATTGAGGAGTTAGAAGACGGTATTAGGTCTTGCGGTAACAAAGAAATGTACCGTCGATTCAAAAACAAATTCAATGAAAAAACTCACGAGCTCTGAACAAAATCAACGCCTTCAGAATCACAAATTCTCCTTCATCCATATCCATATCTCTCATCGGAATCACCAGATCCTCCATCAAGTGTTCACTGAGAATTCGGAAGTAGTGATTACATCCCGGATCCAGTTGTTTTTGGAGTTCCTTGTCTCTCGGATACCAACTTCCATTCACTAAAGCAACACCGTCACAACCAGCTTCGAAGATTTGAAAGTTCACAGTTTCAACCTATTTTGAACTGGAGAGAAGTTTCACGTCCGTAATTGAACATCTCCAAACGGAATTCCTTAAAAATATCTAACTAGCGGAACATGGGAGAGTGAAGCTGACGTGGATTTTGGTGGAACTTCGATTTGAGGTGTTGGAACAGTTTGATACCTCATTATCAGATTTTCAGAGAATGACCGACTGACGACTCCAGGGATATTTTGGTAGTTGAATGAGGTGACAGTGATGCTTGGTGGAGTTTGGGATGTTGATGTGGAGGGGATGGAGATGGGCTGTAAAATTGACAAGTTTTTAGCTTCACCGAAAAAAGAGGATTTCATTTTTCAAAATCACATCCTTAATACAGTAGTTTTTGGAAAACTTACAGTAGCAGAAGTTGGATAGTGTGGGGATGTACTTCCTTCATTATTAGGATCCTTGGGATTCTTCTTATGATTATCTCGTTCTGATTGCACTGCTCTTGCATCCATTCCAACGGTGAAGCACTTCCGTAACCTGCATGCTCTACATCGGTTACGGTATTCCTGAACGATGAGGCACTTTCCACCGAACCGGCAGACATAGTCACGTTGTTCCCAGATACTGTAATAGAAACACTGTATTACTGCTCCAAGTAACTGAAAAGTGATGTTATGGATAATGAGTAACAGTAAATCATGCCAATTATATTTCTAGTCATTACACAAATGTCGAACTTGAAACTGCCCTCACTTTCTTCAAAATCAAGATCGTGAGCTCATAAACATATCATAAGTTAGATCTCGGGGAATCCTGAACATCTCAAAATTAGAGTAACATTTCCACCAACCTGTACTGCACAGGACCTGCTAGAGTGTCCGGCCCACAATTTAATCCCGATTTTTCAAGACAGGATGCACTAGTTTTGCTAGTACATCATATGCCGATCGAGCGGTAACTCTAACATCTCAGATGTATAAAACTCACCGGGAACAACATTTTGGTAAGCTTATGAGCCGACAATTATAACTTTTGGTTGTCATCGAAGGACCCGGTTGGATTTTATTCGAAATCATAATAACCTGGTAAACCAGAGCTGCTCTTTTCGAAATTTTGTCTCCAAGCATCGACGTAATTTGAGTTCTGAATCGGCTTATTTCTGATTTTGACCTTTCTAAACCGGGAAGTTTCAAAAATGATAATCGTATCTAAAAAATCTGAATATTATGCTCACATTTGAACTGTCCCTTTTCAAAATTTTACGGTTTCGAATGGGGGTTATGTAGGCACCGAGTCAGGACATTGAATTCTTGCCTAAGATAAACAAAATTTGATCTGATAGGTCTTCTAAAACTTTCAAGTTGTCAAGTCAGATGGAGTTTTATTCAAAGAACAGGGTGGAGCGATGATTATGTGAAGCAGTGCCGAACGAATTTATATAAATTTGCCTGTTTTACTAGTTTTTTTTCCAACGTTGAACTCAATCGAAGGTACTTCCACTTACGTTAATCAAAATCACTGTCCTTTGCAAGACAACTCTGTCAAAGAAAAGTTAACGTCCGATGGGACCACTATCCTTCCGAAGTAAAACCCAAAACTTGAAAACATATTGAAACCGTTGTGGTTTACATATCTCTCCCAACAAGAAGACGATAATTTTAATAACACCCACAAATGTAGAAGGCTGCAGTACCTCATTTGAAACAACTAAAATTGAAATTATTCCTTCTGATATGGATAACAATTCATAATAGTTCAAATGCAACTCCTCGCATTTTTCTAAAATTACAGAAAATGATTATCCGTCACTCATTATTCTTTACCGAAAAGCATAAATATCTATGGATTGTGTGAAACATTGAGAAATGAACCAGAAACAACACAAACAATCATTATCCGCAAAAAACAACAGTGAACTGTTTACTGGAACAATGTCCATGATTTCAAAGCTTTCTGAAACAATTATTTTTTTCGGTAGTTACAGGTATTAACATAACACTAAAATTCGAAAAATTCATTCTGATATGTATAAGTAATTCATAGAAATTTGAACAATTTGGAAGCTGATCACAAATAGAAACTGGAATTGGCAAAGAAACGTGAAAGAGAGGAATTTGAGAAGTAGGAGAGGCGAATCGATGTGTGTATCCCTGAATACTGTATCTCATTTTGGTTTCAAAAAAACAAGAAAGAAATTATAAATTATATACAGAAAACAAGAAGAACTAGAAGATTATGCATAGACTAGTGCATTGAGGTTGGGAAATCCGAAAACTGAGAAGTGGAGACTGAAAGTGGAGTATGACTGCTCTCACTGCTCCGGGGGCCATCATTGTTCGAGGTCACTTCGTTTACCTGGAAATTAGATGGAGTTTTAGGTTCTGAGGATGATTTTGGGTGGCTAGAACATGAAAAATTAACTATTAAAGGGGGCCTATCACTAAAAAAATTGTTGGGTGGATTTTTATACCATCGGATAGAGCTTGACGAAAAACGTCGAAAATCATCTTGGAGGTATGGTCGGAAATTCCATATTGACCTGATATTGCACGTAAAAGAAAATTTCGTTGTCCGGGAACATTTACTTTGACAACATTTATCAGAGGAACCAAAATATTTACAAAAAAATTGTCAACAGGTAGCATGTAGTAAATTTCATTTTACTGATTTTGTAGGTGAGAGTATTCGACAGCTAAATCCCTTTCCAAGTTACGAGCT
>GL380455.1:16112-29681 GCA_000143925.2 Caenorhabditis brenneri
CATGTAGTAAATTTAATTTTAAACAATTTTGTAGTTGACCACATTCGTCATAAAAAATCCCTTTCCAAGTTATGAGCTGTTTTCTTTCTCGTCCTCTTCTCGGACAACGAAAATAAATAGCGTGAAAAATAATTCAAATTTCTACTGCTCTCAGACAACGAAATTTTCTTTCACGTGCAATATCAGGTCAAATTGGAATTTCCGACCATACCTCCAAGTGGATTTTCGACGTTTTTCGTCAAGCACTATCCGATGGTATCAAAATCCAACCAACAATTTTTTTAGTGATTGGCCCCCTTTAACTTTACTGCTTCTAACAGTTTTCATAATACTTCAAGTTTTTTGTTGTCTATTGGTAAACCAATGTTAAGTAGTCTCACTTTAATTTTCATCTCAACAAACCTGAGTATCATCCCCATCATCACCGTTTGGGATGTGTTGCTTAATCGAGGAATGCAATTCATACGGTAGCCCATTCAAGTTAGCCAGGTTAAACAACGCAAGGAACTGTACATTATCGTCTTCTTGTTGGGACAAGTGCTGCAACATTGAACTCACTAACTCATTTTTTTTAAGTGTCTTACCTCAATACTGGGTAACAGTAAAAGAATCTTGCTGATTCTCATCGAAGTCTGCACGGAAGAAAAGTGACGGTGTTGGTGTTGAACGTGTTGGTAGAGAGCTTCAATGTACTTGTCACGGACTCGTTTCACATGAGCACGACCTTCCTCGGATAGGCGACGGTCTGGAAAAATTTACTGTTCCGAGAAGTTTACTTTTGATTGAGGAGTTAGGAGACGGTAGTCTTTTTTTTTAATTGTTCTCTTAACTCACGAGCTCTGAATAGAATCAACGCCTTCAATATTACGAATTCTCCCTCATCCATATCCATATCTCTCATCGGAATCACCAGATCCTCCATCAAGTGTTCACTGAGAATTCGGAAGTAGTGGTTGCATCCCGGATCTAGTTGTTTCTGGAGTTCCTTGTCTCGTGGATACCAACTTCCATTCACCAGGGCAACACCATCACACCCCGCTTTGAAGGTCTGAAATTTAAATTCTGTTTCAACCTGTTTTTAATTTGTGAGAAGCTAAAACTTCAATAATTAGATGCGTGCCTATACAGCAATCAATTTTCAGTTTGTAAAAAAAAAGACTAACCTTATAAGTATGGCACAACCAATTCACTGAAACCACTCGATTCCTGAGAAGAGTATATTGATCAGTTGGGGATAGTTCCTGGTAGTCCTTCATGATTTTTGCATAGTCAAGGCATAGAACGAATGAACGACACCAGGCAATATGCACATCTTCCAGGGTGGTTAGACGTTCCAGGGCAAACCATCGGGGCTGAAAAATGAAGGATTTTAATGAGATGACTTTAAAACATTCTTTTCGATTGATACCGCTGAATTGAGTTTGGCAAAAAGGTAAAGTCGAAACATTAACACTTTTAAAATTCATAGATTCCTGTTTCACATTTTTATTTTTGTGACAAACAGTTTTTCCAACCGATAATTGCTGTAAAATTTCTGTTTGACTCACCGGTGTCCTTTTCGCCACGACTCCAGGCTGTCGGAATGCTGCTTCAATAGTCACATCCACTCGGCACAACTGATCGAATTCCATACTCATAAAATCACAATTCTCATCGATTAAATTATCAGTTGCCTTCTCCAAATCTATTAAGTATCTAACTAGCGGAACATGGGAGAGTGCCGCTGACGTGGATTTTGGTGGAACTTCGATTTGAGGTGTCGTAACAGTTTGATCCCTCATTATTAGATTTTCGGAGAAGGATCGACTGACTACTCCAGGGATATTTTGGTAGTTGAAGGAGGTGACAGTGGTGGTTGGTGGAGTTTGGGATGTTGAAGTAGAGGGGATGGAGATGGGCTGAAAAGTTAAATTTCTGGATATAATCGCACATAATTTTTAGGGAAACTTACAGTTGCAGAAGTTGGATAGGGAGGTGATGTACTTCCTTCATTGTTAGGATCCTTGGGGTTCTTCTTATGCTTATCTCTTTCTGATTGCACTGCTCTGGCATCCATTCCAACTGTGAAGCATTTCCTTAACCTACACGCCCTGCATCGGTTACGGTATTCCTGGACGATGAGGCACTTTCCACCAAATCGGCAGACGTAGTCACGTTGTTCCCAGATACTGAAATCGAATCCTTTATACCACTGTTTTTAAAGAACTGATGAGCGATGATATGGATAATGAGTAACAGTAAGTAAGTTTCCGATAGCATTAAAAAAACGGTTTCGAATTGGCGTTATCTAGGCACCAAGTCAGGTCTTAACATTGCATCTTCGCAACGATTATCAAAATTTCATCTAATTTTTCTTCTTGAATTTTCAAATGATCAAATGCTCCGGAAGTTCTAATCCGATCATTTCTAATATCTGGTAGCCCCATAAAAAAGACTAACCTCCTTCTGAAGAATCCTTTACATCCATTACAAGCAATGGTTCCATAATGTCTTCCGGCTCGTGAATCCCCACAAACGCGGCATTTCATACCAGTGAATTCTGAAAAAGATCTAACATTTTACTTGAAATAAAGAACCGATTATCGAGTAAATTGTTTAAATTTTTTACTAACTCTTTGAAACCGTTCAAAATTTACCTTCCTTCTTCAAAATCATTGCATACTTGTCTAACATTCGGTCAAAATCAGAAAATCTTTGAGGCGTGTAAATGAATAAATAATAGTGTCGACTAGACTGATTTGGTCTTCTTCCTTCCCCTCCTCAAATACTTTCCCCCCTCCCCTCTTCTATTATCTATCATCTCTCGAATATCGGAATACACATGTTTGCGCAACTAGTGCACTGTAACATTATTATCCACCCCG
Organism: Caenorhabditis brenneri; assembly: GCA_000143925.2. Taxonomy (NCBI): domain Eukaryota; kingdom Metazoa; phylum Nematoda; class Chromadorea; order Rhabditida; family Rhabditidae; genus Caenorhabditis; species Caenorhabditis brenneri. Next base: position 18,977 of record GL380455.1, read on the forward strand.
CCAATTCTCACCCCGTTTTCTCTAAAACTCTCCGGGGAATACTCTCTCGTCCCGGGGAATACCCTCCCGGGGGGTGATCTTTTGATTCTTATGGCGTGTAGTGAACAATGAAACAGGTCCATTTAAATGGGGGAGGCACTATTCTTTGCTTCTTGTTGCATATGTACTGGAGTCTAGTTCATGCAAATATTAATATGGGTATGACTTTTGAAAATTCTTGGTTTGATTGGGAGGAATCAAAAGATCGTGGGAATTAGAGGAGGGGAAGATGGTTATCAGGGATTCTGGGGGAATACCTTTGTTGACCTTTGAAGGAAGAGATAAGGGTTAAAAAAGAAAGGAGAGGATGCACGTGAAGAGGAGGTGCCGTATCTAATAAAGGTTCGAGAATATTGAAGTGGCGGTTTCAGCAAAGTTATTTCAGTTTAGGTTTTTTAATGAATCTGTTCCTGGGTAGTGATGCGTTTAAAACGGTAACACAATCTAATAGAACTTCTGGACTTACCACGGCGTAGGATCCTACTTCAAATACACTGAGAAATCAAACGATTGGGTAATTATTTCGGTAATCATTCGGTTTGATTTTTATGAAAGCATTGAAACGGACTAAATGTTTCTACCAGATACCATCTTAATCAAAAATAGTGATCAATACAAAAACATTACTGCTAAAATTAACATAACGCTGAAACCGCACGAAAAAGTTGTGCTGAAAATAGTGTTCGGAGAAATCTTAGCTGTTTCAAGTAGTTTAAAAAAGTACAGCTACGTTACTTTGAATGGTAAGCCATTAGGAACCGCTGATTGACTCAAATCTCTAATAAACACGTGCAATTTAGCTTTCAGTGGAACAGCTGACCTACGGTTTCAACGAAGTGTTTTTAGTTGACAATTTCTGTAACCTTTGCTTTATTATATTCTCCGTTACGAGTATTTTCATCAGTAAACTCTTATTAGTAGCCGCTGAACATGACAACTGTAACGGATCTATTTACTTTAGGCTACAGAAGCCTTCACTACGTTGGAGGTGTGAAAAATGATGGTTCGGTTCCGTTTGTATAGGGAAGTTCACTCATCACTAGGCTTGACCAATTATATATATATACACTGAAGCTGATGAACAATTCTAGTCTGGATCGTAGATGAATTGAAGAAAGCTATTGAATTGATTCATTACGACACTTTGGAACCGAGATAAATTCCAACAAAATTTGGAATTTCAAGAGTTAACGTTTCAAGTAGTTTTGAAAAAAAACTTACTCCAATGTACTAGATTTACATGAAACTTGTGGCCTATGCTAGCTTCCAGTAAATTTATCAAAAAAACTTCCTAGCATTCGATTCCAACAAACTATTTTCAGATGACAATTTTCTGATAGCTCACTATGAAGAATGAAAATTGTGACTTACAACTATCGCATCTGAATCTGGTTACCAGGATGGTATGATGTACTTTAGACTCCAGGAACTTCAATTTCACTGGAAGTGTCAAGAACTATGTTTCAAGAACTAATAATCACCAGCAGGTCTCACGTTTCATGGAGTCATTGGAACAGGTTGGAAATTTTGGTGGAGAACTATGGTCGTGATAAAGCTGGATGGATTGAAAAAAAGCTACTAAACAGTTTGATCATAACACTTTGAAACCGAAATAAATTCAAACAAAGCCCTGTATTTTCAAGAATTAACTTTACGCTTTCAAGTAGTTATGAAGAATAATTTTGTCTAAAACGCTGAGTTAACAAGATGGTTGCTCCTCCGGTATTCAACAAATTCTCATGGAACTGCAACGTATGTCTAAAACATCAAATTCTAGCTCCATACAGTTTTAGCAACGTGTTTTCACTTGACAACTTTCTGGAAGCTCCATTTAATGAATAGGAATGCTCGGTTACAACAGTTTTTACAGTGCTGCTAGACCTGGAAACTGAGGTGTATTCGTGTACTTCAGACCCCAGCAGCCTGAAAATGTCAAAGACAATTTTTCGATACTATACTCGGCTTCAAAAAAGTATTTTCAGTTGACATTTTTCTGAAACTTTACTAACAACTATGATAATGCTAAGTAATAATTTTATAGCTTGGTCACAGCTGATCATGACAGCCAAAATGAATTTACGTGCTTTGGGTTCCAGTAGCTTTAACTATACTGAAGGTATCAAGAATTATGTATTTTCGGATAAATCAGTACAATCATAATGAGGTTTTTTTTTTCATAGGGACATTGAAACGGATTAAAAATTTCATTTCAAATCTATGTATTGGAAAAGTATGATGTTGCCAAACAATTCACGACACTTTGAAACCGAAAAAAAATTTGACAAAAATAGAACTTGTAAAATTTATCCTAACTGTTTCGGATAGACCTAAAGAATGATGTTTCTTCAATCAGTGGATATGCATCGTAAGTGTAACGAAACACCAATCCTACGGTTTCAGCCATTTATTCTTGAGTCACTATGATCAGGTATGTGTGCTATAAACATAGTGCACTTTTTGTACAGCAACTACTACTAGTCATCTGACAGATTCAGTTTTTTTAAATGAATATTAGGCTTCTGCATACTTGTGAAATCGCGGGCCCGGCCCACTCGGTTTGCACCGGGAAAAATTTTCGAAAATTTACCCCAAAATTATGAAAAAAACACAAAATTTTCAAAATTTTTTCAATTTTCGGCTGATTCGTGATTCAAACACTCAAACTACTCCCAACATGCAAAATATGTAAAATTTACAGAAAATAGGCAAAAATCAGCTGATTTTTCGATTTTGAAAATTCAAATTCAAACTTCGCGGTAACTGGCGGGCCGAGCGGGCCGGAAAAATCGGTCGCGAACCGGGCCGGGCCGGGCCCGGCCCGGCCCATCACAACTATGGGCTTCTGAAGGTAGCTAGGATTTTTATTATTCAGAAGGAATGGCTATAAATGATAACTAACCCAAAGTTCGAAGTTTCATACCGACGCTGGAACAAGTGAATAGTTTCGTTCATTAGTAACTGTTAAAAATTATAATATTAATGGCTAACTATTAACAACACAGTTGTGAAAATTATCACGAAGCCTTGAAACCGAGAGAAATTCCGACAAAAGCTAGTGTTTGCAAATTCCGTCCTAACTGTTACAAGTAGTTCTGAAGAATGTTGTTTATAGTGAATCAACAGTTTTTTCCTCTATTCATGTCATTATGAACTGTTCAATAGAGCTGCATTGTACGTTCAAAAATTGGTTCTCAGTAGATTTATCAAAACTACAAACATACGGTTTCAATGAATTATTTTCAGGTCACAACTTTTGATACTTTTGCTGAAGAAGTGAAGAAACAGAACTTGCGAGATAACTAGAATTATTTTGGGTTTCAATTAATATTACAGTCATCATCAAGTTGTATGATTCACGGAAGCATTGAAACAGATAAAAAACTTTTCTGTTTCAAAAAGTCGTTTCAACTGTTTCATGTTGTTTTGAAAAAAAAGTGTTAAATCCAGTGGTTTTCTTGAATTTCCATTAAACCTTCATCAAAAATGCACAGCATGTCTGAAACACCACATCTAAGATTCCAGTGAAGGTATGGATAAAAACACGGTTTCAGATAACTATTGTCAGTTAAGATTTTTTGATAATGCAATTCTTGACGTTGACGAATCCGACAAACCTTGCAAACTTATAGCGGGGTAGATAACTAGAAGTGTGTTTTTTCAGCTTTTACAAGCAGAGTGACCAATATTAGTCATCTTCCAGCTTTATCTTTCATGGAACTGTTGAAACATATGAAAAATGAGTCGTTCAGTCCAATGTTCAAACCAAGCATTAAAAAACCAACTCAGGAATACTATTAGAAAAGCTATCATTATGCTTCGAGGACAAGAGAAATTTCTAACAGTTCACTTTTCGAACTGTTTCAAATAGTGATAAAGAAAACCGACTTCAAAAATGTTACTATTTCCAAACAACACTGTTGTGCTCAGATCAAAAGTTTACTTAACAATGATTGACATGCCAGGATTATAACCTCCAGTTGTTATGCTCTACATTTTTTGTGGAGATAATTTTTTTTGGTTGTTGATCAAGACTATCAAACGGCAGGCCGCGGCCAGCCGCGGCCTCGGCCGGCCGAGGGGAGGAAATTTGGGTTGTTAACACTTCAAAACGCATAAAGCAGAGAGGGGGAGATGTGCAAAAAGCCGAGGCCGCGGCTTTTTGCACATCTTGGAAAAAGCCGCGGCCGGCCGAGGCCGAGGGCCGGCCGGCCGCGGCCTCGGCCAGCCGCACGTTTTGACAGCCTTGTTGTTGATTCGAAAAAAAAAATGAAATCCCATCTTATTAAAAAGTCCATGGTGTTTGAAAGAAACTGAAAACTTGAAACTGAAAACTGTAGTTTTCTTTCGAATTCTTTAACCAAAACTTTACATGAAAAATGTTTTTCCGTTTCAGCTGCATTGTAGAACAAGAAGTGTATTTTTTTTGGTTCGGATTTGGGAAAAATACAAAAAATGTTGAACGGCATAGCTATAAAGTCACTTTTCAAGACAATTTGAGTTGGTGACTTGTTGCTGTCATCATCAGGATTAAGGTTTCGGGAGAAGATTGAAGCTGATGGAAAAATTAATTTGTGTCCTGTTTATGAGCCAAGATCATTGGAAAAACAAAACGTTTAGAAACTTATCACAATATTTTGAAAACGAGAAAAATAGCACTATAAATAGAGTGCAGTCATCACTGTTTCAAACAGTTTTGAAGAATACAGTAGTTAGATATAGTTAGTCTTTCATTCCTTTAAGTATCATTTACAGTGCTTGTTGTATTTATTGCAGTCCTCATCAGGTTTGACTTTCATGGAAGAAAAGGAACGAATATAATAATAACTCTTTCTTTGGTACTGTGCTCATCGTTAGTTAAAACTGTATCAATGTTATCCCGAGAATTTGAAACGGAGTAAATATCGACAATAATCAGAGTGGCCGTAACATTAGATCATCTTTAGGATCATTGTAACACTATTTTGCAACAGAAAAATCATATTTCTAGTGTTTCCTTTCAAAATTGTTTATACAAAAACTAACGAAATTTTGAAAAAAACCTAGAGCAATCTCCGTAAAAAAAATTTCCGTTTCTCAACAGTTTCATGAACAATGATAAATTTCCTGCTAACTTCTCTCTTGACTATGGAAAAAAAGGAAATAGGTTTCGATGGTTCAACGTTCCGTGATTCATCAGTTTTGAAAAGGTTTTTTCAGTTTCAATAAGATGTCAAGAGAACGAACTTTATTCAATTATGTTTCTGATGTCAAATTGAATGAAAATAAGCTCAAACTTTACTCCACAGCTAACAATTCAGAAAAGTGGTTCACAATCTGATGTGCAGTATCAAAAACAGTATAAAACTATAATTTTCAAAAGTTTTTTTCTTTCCTATTGAATAATTTGCGAGTGGTGTTAGGGCAAAAACTACACTAGGCCAACTAGAACTAAACCAAAAGAGTGGCTCGAAGTGAGATTGATCCTGAGAACTGAATTTTCAATAAGCGTTACTTCTTTTTAAAAGTTCCCTAAAACCGAAAAATTTTACCATTTCTAAAAATCCATAACCACTACACCCCTTATCTAGTTGCAATTCTCGAAGACTCATTTCTTCTTCGTTTCTGAAGTCTGAACTTTGATTTCATAATTGTGAATCAATCAACGAACCACGTGGTGTCTTATTTAGTTAAGGTAAAAAATGGGATTGTTTGAGAACAAAATATTGAGACACAAAACCTCTTTTTTGCAGGAGTAACATTGCAACACCGATGAATTCAAGAGACCATAATTGGTTGATAAACATGTGTGTTGGTGATTTGGTATTGGGTGTTTGCTCAGGTTTTTTTTCGGAAAAGTGCACGGAATTCGTCAGGGTATCGTTAGTTCGTGGGATCGTTAGGTACTGGGGTAAGGGGTTGAATTTTTACTGTTTCATAGTGGTGATTTACAGCGGAACTCTATTTAGTGTGACTATGGCAACCTTAAACGAGGATGGATTCCAAAAAAATTTTCTCTATAATTAACGAGGGAAGTGCCTCTGATAGGTTTGAACTTGATTGTTTCACTACATAAATTTGATTTTTCACTGTTACATGCCTTTGAGAATGCACGTTCATATGTGTATGAACCAATTTTATGAACATATACTCCATTAACTGGCACTGAAAATGAAAAAATAGCTAATTTTTCAGTACCTAAGACTTTGTTTCTTGCTTTCATTGCTGTCTTGATCGGTATCTAATCATATTTTCAAAATTAAAAACCTACCACTCTGCATATTGCTCATCGGGTTCGGAACATCCATTATCCCTTCTTCTGTTTTCGGACTTATAAACTCCACGGATCTCGGTACTATACATATCGGTGGAGCCACTATTGATGAGGGTATCCGGTCGAGTGATGATGACATTTGAGCGGCTCCAGCTGCTGTCACGACCCCTTTCAGTGTGGATGTGCATGCTTGGGAATCGGAGGGGAGGAGAGAGTCCACTACTGGAAATAAGAAATTACTGAAGAGATAGGGCATGAAAATGGCATCGGTTTCTGTCAGCAATAGAGAATTTTGATAGCGATTTGAAACAGGAAAAGTAGGAAAATCGTGAAATCGTTTCAAATTTCAATACGATGACAAGTTCAAGATAGACTGTTGTAAAAAGCGACAATTCCTAGGAAGCCCCACGCCGTTATATTAGAGGTTCAACATCTCATCTGTTTCACCACTTTCAGAAAAAAAAATAGCGTGGTTAAAAAGTTAATAAAAGAGAAAATGCATGAAGTCTTCCGCGTTCATTTAATGAATTCAAAACTAAGCTCCAACATAAGTTACCTAAGTGAAACATGGAAAAAATAGGCTCAGAATAGGTTATCGAGAGGAACAGTTCTAGAAACCAAATTTTACATTTTCATTAACAATATTTTGGGATCAAACTTTTGTCAAAACTGTTCAGCTAACTAGATGCAGATAAATCCAGAGAAATTCAATTTTTTGGAATTAATGCTCCAAAATGGTTAATACAAAATTATACTATTGCAACATTCAAATTATCCAAAAACTAGTGTTTAGGATGTAATTTTGGTTTACAGTTTCAGGCAGTTTTTATCAAAAAGTCGGGAATCTACAGTTAATTTTACACGCTTAATTTTTCGAAAATATCTTGAAAGTTCCCGCTATTCAAAAAAAAAATGGACCAAATGTTCGGAATCAGATAAAATTCGCAGTCTCTCATCGGAATGAAAAGAATTGTGATTGGTATTTTTCAAGGCTTCTTCAGTTCATCGGCATTTCTGCTCTTAGCAAAAAAAAATTATATTTCAAGTAAAATATGTTCATGTTGAAACATACATATATTTTGAAAACGTTCACAGTTTCTGGAGATTTTCAACTTGTGAGCCGAATCGGATCAGAATTACTCATTCAATTTTCCCAGACGTTTCTTCATGATTCGATGAAAATTTGAAAAGAAAAACTCACAATCTAAGGGCATTGCTGTCAGGACAGGCGGCGATAGCTTGGGTCGTTTCCTCGCAGGCTCCAATGCGGACGACGAGTTCGGACGGCGGTGCGTAGTGGAAGTGGTGGGTGAGCCGTTTTGACTGAAAAATATGGAAAATGAGATAATGAAGAATCAACTTAAGGGTTGTCGATGATCATTGAGTGGTAATTAATATGGAATTCTAATGAAAGTGAAACAGTGAATACAACTAGTAACATCGACTGAAAATCGGATCATTTTAGGAAATCAAAACAATGTTTCAAAACGCTGATTATTAATGTTCAATTTCTGAAATTTTCCAATGAGGCTTTTTCATAGACACCTTCAAACAATGAAAAAAAATTTACTGTTTCAAAGTGTTTTCAAAAAAGTCCCGAATATTTTTTACATCAATTGATGGGCGTTACAACGTTACCTTTTTTTTTGAAGTTTTACTTTTTTGTGATATTCTCAAAACGTGCAAAATGATTATAGAAGCACTATGAAGTGTTCAAGATCCCGACAACGATAATCATTCGGATGTAGAGCTAGGAAAGTGGCTTATTATGAATATTTAAAAACTTCCAGGTACTTAGTTCGAAACTACTTTTCCAAAAAAATTCCGGTTCAAAACGTTCATTAGGCAGGTTGAAAACAAAAGAGGTCATTAAGGAAACTGGGGGTAAATTACGTAGTAGACAACAATTGAGTACAAGATATACTGATTTCTCGACGATTTTCCATAAGTACAGTAAAAGTCCAATCATTGTTCAAACAATCATAATTGTACAGTTGCAAAGGAGGATACGCGGTATAGAAAAATATCACCGTTTCAAGTTGTGGTGATACTTATATTTAGTTTTTGAGTGACAGTATTGGGATATAACGGATCAAAAACTTCAAAGGAAACTCTGTTATACGGTATTGATTAGAACGGGTAGAGATTGTGATTTTCCGGTATTACAGGAATGAAAGAAAGAAAGATTAGGTTTTTTGGAAAAACTCAATGAAAGTTCAATTCCAGGCCGGAAAATTATTATTAGGTTCAGTATTCAAACTGTGAATTTCAAAATAGTACATTTCAAGGTGTTATTATCCTCAGGCTCATTATCAAGTCATTAATATTGTAATTGTTAGATATTGTGGTTGGGAAACTTTCGAGTTGTTCACATTTTCAGATTATTGTCGCATCTGGGAATAGAAGGTGTTCAAACATTTTTATGCTAGATAGGAATACAGCTTGTATTACATACAAATTCGGAGAAGAATGGAATTAGGGTTCGAAAAACAACTGTTTCACTATTCTTCTATGAAAGCTTCAAATTTTCGAAGTACAGTGGCACTAAGGAACTTATTAAACCAAAAATTCAAAACGTTTAAAAACAGATTCAAAATCACAGTTGCTATCTTCTTTCTGTTCGAATTGTGTTGAGCAATAACTTAAGCATAATATGAGAAGATCTGTTTCAGAAAATTTGTTTAGACATGAAGAGTTTGAAAAATTTATTAAGCAAGTAGCCTAACCTGAATTACATCAATGTTTCGAACTTCAATGAAAACCGGCTGACAGTTCTTCATAACACAAAAAAGCCTTTGGGTCGAAAAGCATGAGGTCCAAATCAAAAAATCCCTAGTTTCAGAACTTCAACAGATAAATGTACCTGTTTTTAATTTCGGAAAACAGAATTGCTCTCCAATTTGCAATCTAACTCCCGAATGAAAAAAAAAGTTGCAAAAAGTGATATTGAAACAAAAAATAAAATAAAATCCGGCTGTCCAGTGATCAGTACAGTTTTTAGTGTGAAGGGACACTAGTTGACCTCGTGTCTCTTCTCTTTATCTTCTCTCATTCCTTTTTCAAAAACTTTTTCTCGCCCCTCTCTTTCCGGGTCTCAAATTCTGCGCAGTTTTCAAGTTCAAACGTTCAAAATCAGACAGAAGACAGTACTCCTAAATCGGAGAGACGCAGACAGGAAGAGTAAGGGATAGGAAGAGAGTGTCACGTGACGTAGAGATTCAGATGCGCAAAGGCGATTTTCATGTAAAGGACCGATATGGGGGCATGGGAGATTAGACAACTAGGTGATCAAACTATGATAGTTATGAGACAGAGAGAAAGTGAAATATTGTTAGCAATCAATCTAATGTTCTTGTAGATATTTTTGTAGTTTTGTGCTTTTTTGAAATTCAGCTCACTAGAACAATTATTGCTAGAATAAGATTTCAGACTTCTGACAGTTTTGAAACAGTTTTTTTGCTGTTTGCTATTCTAGATAAAACAGAAAACTCTTCGGAACAAATATGATCCACAAATTGTTTTTTGGTTTGAGAAAACCTATGGATGTTTCAAATTACCGCCATCAGTTATCCCGGCTTGTTAGATTCAGATTCTAAGTTAGAGTTTACAAAAAACCTCCAGAATACACGGAGCAGTGTCTACTAAAAGCTTAGGTTTTTCATGAAATTGAGCAACCTACTTACTACTATTGCTTGGGCCATTACAATTTGTGAACAATATGAAACAGCAAAAACTGTCGAAATCTTCAAGCTCGAAGAAATGAAAAAATCGAAAATAAATCAAGTATCAACAGAAATTTTTCTGTTTCCCATTCATGATTGATGAATAACTAGAAGAATGAAATCATTGAATGGTTATCGTTTTTTACAGAAATACATCTTGCTTGTTCGATGGTATTTATATGAAGCCATTAATGCTATCTAGAAAATGTGTGTTAGTTAACTTGAAAGGTGACTAGACTTGGAATTCTTGATTTCAGAAAATTACTGTTCTATGAGCTAGATGAAACAGAGATCGTTGAAACCTTATTCATTAATAGTTGGGGCGTTATGATAGGAAAATTGGTCGAGAAAAAAATTTTGGCGTTGTGGGTCATTCTGGCAAGAAAGCATCAAGTGTTCATGTCAAATTTCGCCGTTTCACATAGTTTATGAAACATGCTTTAATTCAGCTGAACTTGTTCGAACCAGTTAGTTGTTGAATTGCATTTTCAAGATGCCAAAATGGACTGAACAAGGAACCATGAGCATTCTATGAATCTAAGACAAGACACAGTATCAGAAAAAACTTTTCTGTTTCAGACAAATTGTGAAAATTGTTTTGAACTCGGCGGAACTGATGTGTCTCTAAATTCCATATGACTAAAGAGTTATGAGACGGATACGAGACAAATTGAAAACCCACAAAATCTGAAAC
>GL380456.1:26412-38743 GCA_000143925.2 Caenorhabditis brenneri
TTTTGCCAGAGAACTGAATGGGGGAAGAGTGAAGAAAAAGGTAATTCGGAAGGAGGTGAAAAAAACTGGGGGAAAATAGATGGTGAGTCAGGAAAAAAAAACATAAAATGAAGGTCTGGATAACTGGTAACGGGATCAAAAGTACAGTAAAAAACTGTTAAAGATGAAAGTAAAGATCCACTCAAAGCAGTAATAGCAGCATACTATTGACCTTGAAAAAGTACTAAAAAAGTAAAAATTTCGTTTTCTCATATCAAATTTTGATACAAAATCGTTCTCCAATGTTCACACTTTTTCATGAATCTCATCGTTCAAAATTAGTTTTTCTCTGCTTCACACAAAACATTTACTCTCCTCAAACTATTTGTGGTTAGTTTGAGAATCAATGTTTTTAATTGGATTGGATATACATGTACATCTCTCACAGTAAAAAATTTGTGGTCACCAAAACAAAATTTGATTTGAAAATTATACAAAATTGGAGGAAAAATGACGTTTTTTCATTCAATTATTCTATTTTGGGGCAGTTTTTTTCGGAAGAGATTTCTCGTGTTTTAAAGGAATTTTTTTGTGTGGTTTAGGTGGTCCTGGCTGTATTTTTGAGGTTATTTGGGTGAGTTTCAATCAGACTCTGCAGATATTTATTTACGGTTTTACCAGGTTCTCGAACGAATTTGTGGTGTAATCAAGCGATTTTCGTTTTTCTAGCTCTCCAAAAATAGCTCACTTCTTTGCTCTTTTTTGATAAATTTGTGGATTTTTTTGGAAGGATAGACACATGGACTTATAAAAAGGACTGATTGAGTTTTGAGATAAGGAGCAAAATTTGAAAATGTGATGAAACATGAAAATTTTCGGCAAGATAAAATTGAATAAAATAAAGGAAAAGAGGTGGGGATAAGGAAAGAAAGAAAAAAGAGGAAGACTTGTTGAGAGTTCAAGTACATTATCCATCAAAGGAAAAAATTCGATTAGCACATCATCATTTTTTGGGAGGGAACGAAGCAAGAAGAATGAGAAGAATATCTGAAATTTGGGAAATTCTGTGTTGAACATCTGCCTTACTAATAGATAAGTCGCTTTGTATGATAACAAGAAGTTCATGAAACAGAAAAAAATAGACTTTCAGAAAAAGTTATGAATCAGGAATGTTCTTGAGTCAGAAACAGACTAATCGAGGGCGGTTATATGAAAATTAGATCCAAAGGTGAATTAACTTACTTTCGGGAAGAGCAATGGAAAGAAAAAGTTATGAAACAGGGAACAGTGAAAACATATTTTTTCAAGTATTGGTTTCACCAATACCTAAAAGTTACGACATCTTGACTTCTCAGCGTTTTGCAACAGTGAACTTTTTAGAAAACGATTTTATCGCATACATGTATTATAAACGATTAGCAAAATTTTTTTTAATTCACGAGCTAGAAAATTGGGGTCAAAAAATTATATCATAAACGGTCTTTTTGTCAATTTTCACTTGGATCAAATGTTTCTGAAACAGTGAGCAAGCAACATCGTTTTCGCTTTTTAGATCCGACTCAATCACCAATCACTCCAACCTCGTAAGAGAACAAGTGAGCCTATTGAAACAGTGAATATGTTTCGCGAAAACGGAGCTTTTCCGACAGTGGATTATCATTTGATAACTTATCGACTTTGAAATTTTTCGTCAAGCTCTTGAATTTTTTTTGAAACAGCAGTTCCTAAAAAATTCGATTCACACTGAAAAATTAGACGGAGAATTGAAAGACGTCCGGGGACGGAATCAATGTTCTAAAAACAAAAATCGAACATTTTCATCTTCACGGTTCACGTGCTTAGAGTAACCTTGCAGCTGTTCGATAATCAAAACTGATGTTTTCAGAACATTTACAGAGCCTACCAAATTTGAAGAACTAGAAGCAAAATAAACCATGATTTTGAAACAGAGAAACATTGAGAAAAATAGAACATTTTTGAAAATAGACCATTCAGTATCACTTGCTCACTGATCTCCCATCCAAACTACTAACACCACCTCATGAATTTTATCAGGAATGGTTGGTCACTCAACGTAATACACCACACGCACGTACACTTAAAGACACACATGTATCTATACCAAATATTGCATTAGTTGCAGGAATGAGTGATAAATTAGTGAGGAAATGAAGGATGGGGGGAGGTAGAAACGGTGAGGAAGCAAGTTTCAAATATGTAGGTAAAACTTTCTAGATATTTTGACACAGAATTGTTCAATTGCATTGGAAAAGGTCTAAGCTTTTTGGTAACCTAAATTTCAAAACTGAGCGATAAAAATTGAGATAGAAAGGCCTGAGAGCGCCTTCTCTAAAATACCGCATTGTACTTACGCAGAAGGAAATGAAATCATCTCAAGACTTTTGTTTGTTTCTTTAGCACTTTTTCGAAACAGTGTTAGTTTGATAAACCTGACTTTCCATTCTGAAGTTGATTTTTTATACTCAATTTTTTTAAAGTTACAGTTTCATAATATTGTTGAAAACTCTGAAAATGATTAAACTTCAGTGCTGTGTTTCAACACCAACTTTTTGGAAAGTTTTTCTGATTAAAACTTCACAGTTAGCCCGGGAGACAAAACCAATTTTAATGGACAATTCACCCACAATTTATTTTCATACCTTCTTGAAACAGAAATTTCCAAAAAACCACAAGTTTTCTTTCAGCTAATTCTCAACCTGTTCACCAGACCAAAAAAATATATAAAAAAAAAGAACACACAAAAAATTTGCTGACATGAATAATTTAGTACCTCCCCTGAGCCTAGGAGGCAAAAGCCCACACCAAATTGGCAATTTGTGTAATTTTTGTGTTGTGTTACCCAATTTCCTCCCTCAAAAAAAGAAGGGAGGGAAAAATGGAATAACACAAAAAAACAAAGCTTTATAAAAAATATTTGGGGAGAGTGGGATTGGAGTGGGAAGCTGTAGGTGAAATTCCTGTAATATGAAAAAAATTCCAACAGTGAGAAGAAATGTTTCAGAAACAGTGGAAAATTTTTACTTGAATTATATTCTGACAGAACCTATCTGGCTATTTTCTTTTTTTGTCCAAATTTACCTAACAAAGGTGGGATTGCTGGATTCTAAACTATAAAGAGAATTGATAGGTTTTTGAAACAGTGAAAGCGATTATCTCGGTTAAACTTTGTGAAAAATGGTTTTTACTATCCCCCAACATTTAATCAAAAGCTGATTATAAATAATCACGAACACAAACCTTCGAGTTTGTCATGAAACAGTAATTATTGAGGAAACTATCACTAAAAATTACTGTTCTACATCATTTTTACAATGGGAGTGAATTTAGAAGTTACCGTTCTGTCTTCAGGGCGATTGATATGTATAATGAAAATAATGTAACAAAATTAAATTATAGGTGGTGGAACAGGACAGCTACGGGGACTTTTCATGCATTTTCGCGTTAGCGTGGTGCACTTCTCGGCGTTTGCGAACATCCAGTAATAGAGGGTCCGCAAACAGCGAGCGGTTCAACACGCTCACGCAAAAATGCTTAAAAAGTCCCCGTAGCTTTCCTGTTCTACCACATTTAATGTGAAAATACGGTAGGTATCCGAGCCAACTAGAAGTTTTTGAGCCAGCCACAAATTCTGCTTCAAAACAGCAAAGAATAGAGATCTCCACTTTGAGAATTTAGTAAATGATTCGAGGGACAAAATTGGTAATGAAAGACACATAAAGCCGTAGATATTATGACACATTTCAGTGAATGGTATGATTAAAACCAGTCCAAAAAGTTCAAAATTTTCTGTTTCGTACTACTAATTTGTTTCTTCTAACACTAATAATTTTAGTCTCTGACCCAGCTCTCTTCAAACAATAATCTATTTTCTCGAAAATCAAAAAAATACTGTCTCGTGGACTGATTACTTTGTGAGAATTTTAATTGGTTGATAAGAGTAAAGGGAATTTACAACGAAGGAAGAGAGAGAGAGAGAGAGAGAGAGAGAGAGAGAAAGAGCCAAAAGAAAAGAGAGAGTGTTTTTGAGAAGCAAAACCTTAAACTGACAATATACTGTTTCAAATCTGCAGTAAATTCTGGGAATTTGTGTGTTTTAACAATGGGCTAGCTACAACCTTGAAATTTATTGAGAGTTATTTCTTTGGCTCAGAGCTAACAGTTCTAACACTTTTTTTATTATGTGTGAAAAAACGTTTCCGGTTTAAAAACTCTATCAACTGCATCATTTCATTTTCAATTTTGCTATAGGACGAAAAAAAGAAATGGGTGTAATACAGTTAATCAATTCAACAAGAACCGTTTTCTAATGGAAATTCCATGATTCACTCGAAACAGCTCATTTTTTATTTTTACTGTTTTTCATAAACTATATGGGAGTTGCACATATTATCGCATGGGGATGAATGAACTCCGCCATGGCGGAGCTCATTCATTTCTAAAATATTTGAAACATTGAAAATTTTTCGAAAATGGAATCAAATTTCCCCGTTCAATATCTCGATATTATATTGGTCGAAACCGTAAAGCAACTCTAATGGAAAAGTTCTGAAACTCAAAAAAAAAAATCATTCTTATAGAACAGTAAACAAATTCCAAACTTGAACAGTATGACAGTGCAAGAGACTAGCTGACGTCACCTAAACACCGCAAAATATGTATTTGGAACAGGAAAAAACATTCTTAGTTTGGTTTTTTGCTGCGTGAAAATATCAAACCATCATACTTTAGTAGTCGTTCCAACGACTCTAGTATTCACCGCTTTCAAGTTGATGCAATAAAGGAAACGAAAGTTCAACGATTCGAAAACGTTTTGAAACTGTAGGGAAGGCTCGTAGAGTTTATCCATTTATTACGGTTTCCAAAACTCAACATAATCGAAATTCGATTATATTTTCAATGAATCAGTACTGAGCACACAACAAAAAACACATTTTTTAATGCTCGAAATAATTTAGAAAATCTTAGTTTCTGCAAAAACTCTCCTGATTTTCTCCGTCACGTGGTCGACCCTCTTATTTTTGGAAGTAAAGCAATGGAATAAGAAATGAAGGTGAGAAAAAATAGAGGGTTAGGTCATGTGGATGACCCTTTTGGGAACTGAAAAAAAGGAAAAAGTATATAGTCTCTGTATATGGACAAATATATGGACAAATTGCACAAAAAGAGGAGGATTTTATGGGAAAAATAAAATTTCGGTTGAATAGGAGGACAAAATATACAAAAATTGGAAAACTTGAATAAAATGTTTTATGTTAGCTGGATCAAAAGGAGAGGACGGATCAGAGTTCATAGAGACCAAAAAACGGGAAAATTTTTTCTACTTTTTGCAGAGGAACATGGTCATTTCTCATGAGAAGGAACTACTGTAAGGTCATGGTAGTTTCGGTAATCATGGCTGTCACTTAATTTTTGAATTACAATGATAACAGCTGAATAATAATACCAAGAGATCTGTGAACTTTGTCATTTAACAGAAACCGAAAAATTCAAGTTTTAATTGAAAGTTTTCACTGTTTCTGAACTGTTCCGAAATTCTGTGGTTGGTAAATTTATGATACCTGAAAAACAATATGTTGGAACCTTTGAATTTTGAAAGACAAACAAAATTGCTATAGTATTTTCGCGAGAAAATGAAGGTTCATTTTAAAGGTGCATAAAACTGAGACAAACTTGGCGCCATGGGTCTCGTTACGCAGGTCAAAATAACTCAAAGGTCTCGTCACGCAAAGCAGTTTATTTTGATCTACGCAACGAGACTCTTTCGGCGCGAATTTCAGCACAGTTTATGCACCTTTAAAATGAACCTTCATTTTCTCGCAAAAACACTATATTAAACAGAAATAAAATTTGAAACAAACTTCACAAAACAGTAGTTTTCGCTTTTCAAGTCTCGGGCTTTTTGGAAGTTAGAAATGGAAGTTACTGTTTCGAACGTCTCAGAAATAATCAGGTTCTCATCGGAATAATGCTATTCTCACTCGAACTTCATGTTTGAAAAAAAAGAGAGTGCAGAGAAGCTAGGCGCGCTTGTTTCTCTGAGCCGTCTCTCTCTCTCTCTCTCTCTCTCTCTCTCTCTCTCTCTCTCTCTCTCTCTCTCTCTCTCTCTCTCGATTGTTGCTAGAAAATTGAATTCCCCAAGGTTTCTGTTAGCATTGAAAACTTATCCTTTTTTAGAGTTGAACATTTATGAAACAGTAATTTTTTTTCGAATTTCCCAATTTTCACAGGCACACTGATAGTTTCATAGAGAGCTCGTGTTTTGCTCATGATCTTTTTTCATGTTTGGACATCCGGACGAAACCCGTAGAAACAGATACACTACATGGGTTTTTCATATGTTGGACAACCTATGAAAATTGAAATGTGAAGCAAAATAGTATTCGATTAAACAAAAGTTTTGGAACACTAAATTTTCAATGAAAACTTGAATTCTTTTTCATAAATGTCTATCAGAAAAGTATCTCAACAGAGCGCATTTGCATTAACTCATCTATATTTCCCTACTCCAAAACTCCAAACACCACTCCTTCCACCCACTCTAGCTGCCCCTGGAATCCCCCAAATTATTCCAAAAATACATACAAAACAAACAAATCGCCCCCTCATATTTTTGTCTCGAAATGTTGGAAAATTCCCACTCTCTTCATATTTTTGGGGCACTAATTGCAGAAGAAAACAGTTTATTTGTTCTCTGGTGGTCTCCCATTTTCAGACGACAGAGATGGACAAGAATCTATTTTCAGAGAGGATAATGAGGAAGTGGTTTGTTTTTTCTGGGTTTGCACAGAGAATGACGTAATTCGTGAATGACGTAATTTGGGAGTTATTTTTTGAGAGTTGCAAGGGATAGGTAAATTGGAAGGTAAATTGGGCAGGACAGTAATGAACAAATTTCTGAGTTGGCGCAAATGAAGAATTTGAAACAGTGAGATCAATTTTTCTTCAGCGAAGATTTTCAGGTACTATTGGTCGATAACAAAGAAATCTAGTTTAGGATTGATCTTGGATTTTCTCGAAAGATAATTTTTTCAGCAATAATTCACCATTTTCTGTGAAGAAATGGCAAGATCGGACTAGCATATGAGAAGAAAGGTTCTTGAAATGACGTAGAGAAACCCAGAAACGAGAAAATAGTATGTTTCTAAGGAGAAATCAAACTGTTGAAAAAGTGAAAAAAAAAGTTTTCGCTGAATGATAAGAATCGTTTCAAAAAAGAATACTGTTTTGGAAACCAAAAATTTCCTTTAGCGTAATCATTGAAAACTGATCAATACTTAATTAGAATCAAAACACTCTAACAAGTCAAAAAGTGAAACTCAGACAAACCGAGAAACAGACAAACAAACGTACAGAAGCCTCTTCAAGCTCGCCAGTATGCAGTTGTTTTAGTTTCTCACGCTTACGTTCTTAAACCTCCAGAAAAGAAAAAAAAACAGAAAAAGGAGCATCTGGAACAGGGACATCTGGATTTTTAGGTGATGAGAGAATCTGCAACTGATGTTCCGAATTTCGGTTTCACTTTCGGACATTTTTCTAAAAACCAAAAAATAATCACAGATTCATCTGGAACACATATTCTCCCAATTCACTGCTCCGCAATAATAATCTGATCCGAGGTTTATTTTTCAGAGTTACCTTCTTCAAGCTCTAGAAAGCTCTAGAAAGTAAAAGTAAGTCATGAGCATGTACATATCTCACCTTGGGGTAGTTAAAAAAACAGGGTAGTTCCATTTTCATGTCGAGTTTCTTTTCCGGTGAGTCGAAACAGCTGTGAAAATGGTAAAAATGAATCAAAAAAGTCAATATTCACTGTTTCAACCCAGTTATTTTCAGAAAGGTTTTTTTCTTAAGATTACTAAGAAAGGTGATTTCTTAAGATTACATCTTGTTTTCGAAACAAGAGAACCTGTATGAGTTTTCTAATAATGATTGATAATGACTTTTGTGGTGCAGCAATTTTCCAATTCCTCAGAGCTAGAGATATTCAAATGTTTGTTCTGTTTGGTATCTGATTCAAATCAAGCAACGCATAGAAATTTTCAATCGGAAAAAAGTGAAAGTTTCTTTAGAAACTTGTACAAAATTCACAGTTTCAGGCACTCACAAGGAAATCGAAATGCTCAAATTATTTGTTTTAGGTGGTACTGGTTCGTTCCGAAAAACTGTATTAGAAAGGCGTCCTTTTCAAAGGTCAACATCTTATGATCTCTTAATCAACCATAACTATGAAAGCAGGGCTGTCAAATCGGGCCGCGGCCGTTTTTATATCTCGCTTCCTAGCGGTGGAATCTTTTCGATGCAAGAGGCGGCCTTGTAGTGCACAAAAAGTTATGCATTTTGGTGAAGAGACGGCCCGGAATTTGTTATCCGCGGCCGACTTATAGCAAAAGGCCGCGGCAGGCCGTTTGACAGCCCTGTATGAAAGTAAAATAAATCATTTGTGTGAAACAGAAAAAAAAAGATAATTGTGCTGAAAACAAAAGAAAATTCAAGTTCCGAAAAATGATATAATGTAGCTGTAGAATGAAGAAAGTGTGAAATGTTTCGAAAGTTTTCTGTTTTGGATAAGGATCATAGAATGTTCAGCTTATCAAACTGTAGTTGGTTAACGTCTAACGTGGAACAAAAATGCAGAATACAGTGTTAGAAACGCACTTCCATCAAAACGGACATAATACGATTTGTTTTAAATTATTTTTTTCTTTTTGATATAAATGATTTACAAGAATTGAGAAGAAAAAGACAGAACCCAATTTGATGAACTCTTGGAACAGAAAAAAAACAAGTGAGTTATTTGTAGAGGATGAGGTAAAATTTTTATGCTGCAGAAGAGCAGTGATAGAGAACATATAGAGGGTATTTTTTTTTTCTTTATATATATATTTTTTTAAAGTATTTTCAAAAGCTGAGAACCTTTTTTTTTTAATTCCCGGTTTGGGAACTATTTTCATGCAGTATCGCTTCGCAAATCAACACAGTAAACCAATTGAACAACTTATAAAGACATTGAAGCAGAAAAATTGTTCCTTCTGCTCCAAGACAAAACAAAAAATAAAAATTGTATAGTTTTAAGTATTCAGTCTCTCTCTTGCTCGAAAAACCAAAGGAATTAAGGACCGAACTCCCCGTTTTCTCTCGAAAAAAAGAAACAACAACAACAAGTTCACCTCCTCCTCTTACTCTGTTTCTTTCTTTTTTTTTTTGTTTGCAACAATTTGTGTATTTTTGTTTTTTTTTCTTTGCTCAAAAGAAATAAAAGAGAGATGCACATTCCCTCCTTCTTCTCCTAATTATTCATTTTCCAGGGAACTCTTGGAAGAAATAGAATTTGAAGACAGGAGGTAGCAAAGAAGAATGAGAATATTTGTGACGTCAAAAGAAGAGAGGGGTTGTTAAAACATTTAGATGATTTGGAACACATTTTCAAAATTGCTAACATTTTTAGAAGCTTAGAGGTGCTCAGACTAGAAATTCTTGGTGGCGGACGAGACTGCCTTCTGTAAAGCACTAGGAAAGTTCGAGGGCTAGGGGCATTTGCAGGTACCATCCGTAGAGGTCAAGAATGTTTGTGAGTGAAAAGAACACTGACTCCAATTCGAGTGTGTTACTCAAATGATTTCAAAGAAACAGTGGGAAATTATCAAGTCTCAGTTCTTCATTATCCTGACTTTTCCAAAAATTGTTTGGGTCAAATAAACGAAGAGCAATTCCACGACTCGAAATTAATTTCACTGAACTTCTTTCTATAACTCATAAGCTCCTTGAAACAGTGTTTTCTGAAAAATCTAAATCGAAATAGCTCGATGTTTCAAAATTTCCATAAATATACTACTGAAATATTTTTAGACATTACTCTCATTTTCCGTTCGCAAAATTGAAAAAAAATAACATGGTAGAACGATGTTTCCGGATTTCCGCACATTAACTTTTGAATGGACGTGGTGCCTGATAGAGTGTGTAAGGCATAATGAACGAATATTCTTCGTGAAGTGATTGTTTGACAAAATTGAACTACTATAAACTTCACACACAAAGAATCCGACCAAATGTAGGTTCGAAGGAATATTTTTAGAAGTGTCAGGGAGCTTGTGAAACGGGGAATTTTTCATAAGGATCAAGACTGTCTTCTGTGAAAGCTTAGGAAGGTTTGTGGAACGTTTAATTTTTCAAGATGCTAAGCGCCTTGCATGAAAAATGAAATTGTATTATAAGAAGAGTCATCGGAATAACCAGCAATACTGTGTATTGTTCAAACGCTTTCAATGGGACAGCAAAAAACATCAATTTTTGGTTCCCGACTTTGACACACTTTTATTTTTTTTTTTTTGGATAGGAATAAACCGACTTATGTGAATCGATTTTCTTCGGCTATTTTAAACATTTCCTAATCATATCGTTCTCGAGTTATATTGTAATCACTCTCCTGATGATGGCAAACCAGCCGAAACGTCGAGAATAAATAGATTCAAAATACGTGCTTAACATACTGAAAGGGTCAATAAAAGAAGGAGAACTTCAGAAAATATTTGTATAAATGAACCCAATGCACAAACCAAAGCCGTCTAACTTCCACTCAATAAAACATTTTTAGTGGATCTTCGAAAAATATTCATTTCAATTGAAACTGCAAAGCTGCAAATTTTGGATACTGCCTTCTGTGAAAGCTTAGGAAGGTGGGAGGATTTGGGACTTTTTAGGGGCTAACAACTTCCAGTAGAAAACGAGGGATGTGCTTAATGTGTTCCTCAAACGTTATCAATGAAACGGTGAACAATTACCGGATACCAATTCTTCAGTTCCTACATTCAATAGACTTTTGATTATCGCTTGGCCAAGCTGACATTGGTTTTTTTTTTTGCAATTTCTCTCTGAAATCAACCATTTTCTCTCGAAATCATATTTTCCGAGAAATCGAAAACGGAATATTTCCATGTTTCAAGAATGCCATAAGTAAAAGATTGTCATAATTAGATGATGACATGGTAAGACGATGTTCTGTTTCAGAATCAATTTTATGGAAAAATTCTGCACAGAGGTTTTCCGGGGGAAGCCTCATACAGCGTACTATTCCTTTTACACTGAGTGATCAAGTTTCTTTCAACATCTAAGTTATTATTGGAACTGTAAAGTTTTCGAAAACTCGGTAATTCAACAAATAACAACAAAAACTGTTTCGGAAAATTTTTCGTGAAATCTTGAACTGTCGGAAAATGTTGTGAAAGTCTCTCGGTCAACGTATTTTCAGATTTCAACGGAATCCATGAAATCCTTGAATGTTCCAGATTCTACTGAAAAGAGTGTGCTTATTTATGATGTGATTGGATTGCTTTCAATGAAACAGTACAAAGTTATCAAGTTTCACTTCTTTATAATCCAGACTTTTCTAACTTTTCAATTTATTGACTGGACAACTACCTGCGGTGATATTAATTATCTTGTGTTCCCCACTAAAACTTATCATTTTCTCGGAACAGTGTTTTATGAAAATTCAAAAACAAAAAGTTTCAAAGTTTCGATAACTCCATGAGTATACGTTTTCTGCTCCAGAATCAATTTTCTTGAAAACTCTCTCAAAAGATCTCGGATGGAGTCGGAACCTGATAAAGTATTCAATTGTTCTCTCACTGAGAAATCAAGAACTGCTTGTTTCTTTGAAAATTAAATTTTTTATTGTAACATTAAAACTTTTAATAAAAAATCTCGAGCATTGACATTATATAGACGACCTTCTCAGATCACGGCTTTTTCGATGAGAATTCGACTAAAAACGCTGAAAATCACCCAGGAAAAGCTAGCAAAAATCTTCAAAACTCCCCGAAAAAAATCGGGTAGATTTACGGTAAACAGCATGCGCGCGGAATTTCGGAGCATCGTTCAGAGCAATTTTGCATTGTTGGAATGGGGACTTCGCAATTGAAAACACAGGGAATTGGTGATCCTACAGATTGGTATACTCAGAGAGTGGTGGCAAATATACAGAAAATTGATCAATTTTGGAGAAAAGACTGATCTAATAATATAGACCTCGCGTTGTTCTGATTATGGGGTGAACTGAAGAGTGGAGGCGATCGAATGGACTGAAAAACACTTATTGCTACCTATAAGCTGATTTCTGTTCACTAACCAATCTTGATATTCAGCCATTTTTCGATTCGACGGTCCTGGTTCATCTAAATCCACATCATCCGAAGGCGCATTACATCCGGATGGACCTGCTGCTTCATCTTCAACATCCGTTTCATCCGCCGCAATCTCTCCTACTCGTGCTCCTCTCCGAACAAAATCTTCGTAATCGTCGAGGGCCGCTTCGAGGTGCACCCGAAGATCATGG
>GL380456.1:65665-84858 GCA_000143925.2 Caenorhabditis brenneri
TTAAATTGTGCAAGAAAAGTATATATCTGACGACGACGACGATTAACAGAACGAGTGAATTATACAGGAAATAAAAGTTCGATTTTGCAGAAAACTTGTCGGCTGAAGGCGAAAATATGAAGAATTGAGATCAATATAGTGTTTTCGCGCGCGAGAAAAAAAACGTTGCATTTTAAAGGTGCATAAACAGTACTAAAATTCGCGCCGAAAGAGCATCGTTGCGTAGATCAAAATAAACTGTTTTGCGCAACTTGATGGTTTGATTTCGTGTTTTCAGAGCGCAAAAACAAGCGTTTTAACTCAATTTCTCTTACGGAGCCTTCAAATTTGGCAGTTTTGATATAGTTTTTATATAAAATGTTGCAAATTATCTGAAAAACAAAACTTAGCTTGGCCCGAGTGCTGAAATTTTCCGAAAGTTGACGAAATATTCCAAAAACGATGGGACCAATTAATTACGTGATTAGAGCACGGTCACCGCACATTTTATTGCGTGAGACGCGGAAAAATTGCAGCTGCGCCCGCTTGCACAAAGATGAAACGCAAGGCTGAAAAAAAATACCACACAAAAAATCCGCCGAATTTCACTGGAAACCGTCAAAAACAGGTCTGAAAGCAACGAAGCCAACTTCTGCGCGTGAGGTAAAATGCCGGGGGTGCAATGTGTACTGCAGACTTCGGCGACTACAGTAGTCACCGCGAAATTTTTTTGGGCGGCCTCTCGGTTTTTAAAGCGTTTTCATTGGGTTTCAATAGTTTTCATGGATTTTCTTCGTAATTTTTCTTTTTTTTTTAGGTAAAAATTAGTTTATTATTCGATTTTTACTGAAAATTCTCGAGATTTTCCTTTCTTTTTTGCCTAATTGTCGTCAAAACTCCGGATTTCATGCCCAGTTACTTTTTTCGTTTTTTCTTCGGCATTTTTCAGATTTCATCAAGCCTTTTTGTTTTCAGACATGTCATCAGTCAACCGATACATCGATATCGACCTCCGTGTTCGAATTCTGCAAGAATCGTTCAAAATGAAGCCCGCCTACGAATCATACAAAAACCTGTGCAAAGATATTGGAGACACGAGATTAACATTCGAGAACTTTGAATTTTGGTTCTATGGATTCACAAATAAACAATTTTACTTGGATTATGTTCCGAGGTAAGATTATTGTTGCTGAAAAACGGGCTGAATTCAAAGCACACTGTTTTCTAATGTAGTTGTCGAGCACCCGATAGCCGCTTACCGCGTCAGCATCTTATTTTCTTCCAGTTCCGAGCCAGACAGCCGCACACTCAACGATCTTCCACACGATATTGTTCTGAAAGTTCTAGGATACATTGATAAGTCTGACCGATCGAATGTTCGCAAGGTGTCCACCTATTTCAAATCCATCATCGATGAACTGTGTCCTTCCTACGAAGAGATCAAAGTCACGCTCCGCCACTGCTTCATCTCTGTCAAGTACGATGAGCTTTGTGAGGAATACAGAAAAACTGACACTGGGTGTACGACAGTGATAAATGGAAAGGATAGCATTGTGGAGGGAGACTATTTAACAGTGTTCATGGATAATTTTGCAGCAGCAATTCAGAATAAGGAACTGGACTTGAAGAAATTACTAATTGATGCTCAACCACGGTCCGAAGAGAAACCATTAGACCCAATTGATTTCGAAAGATTCACTCGATTGATGAGAACTCTCAAAAAGCCAAACAATCATCAGCCACTCAATATCCAAGTACTTCATTTGATTGGTATGAAACTCGACGTTTCTTGCCATATCATGTCATTGGCCAAGCCAGGATTACTCAATACTATCGCCATTTGGTCTTCGTATAAAACTGACAACTATGAATCGATCTATAAGAAAATGATGGGAATGGAGCAATGGAGACAGGCGATGGCGTTATCATTCCTCGGTCATGAAGATTCTCCGGCTGGTGACTTGGCTCATGCTCAGCAGTTTCAATTGGGAAGGAGTAAAATGTCGCCGGCAGAAATTATTCAACTGAGAGAGGTAAGATGAGAATCACAGCTGTGCGGCAACATATTTTTTCGGCAATTTGCCAAATGATGCTTCGGCAATTTGCTGAAACCCTCGCTCGGTAATTCTCGGCAAGCTGTTTTTTCCTTTTCAACTCTCAAACAAATTCTAGTTTTCGCTACTTTTGAAGCAGAATCAAAAGAAAAAACGGTATTTAAAGGCAATTCGCTCAGAGTAAAGGCAATTTGCTCATCCGCTGTTTTGTGCGAGCAACTCACCAATTTTCGGCAAACTGCCGCTGCCAAGCCTACCGAGTTTCGGTAGCCGACAATTTGTGGTCGCGCAGCTCTGACCAGAATCCTTTTCAGCAACAATAACTTCTCTTTACAGAGGCTGCTCGAACACAAAACCTTCCACTACTGCGAGATCAAATTCCCGCCTTCCTACGACTATACTGAAATCAAAACCGCCCTCAGAGGACGTCACAATAACAACGATAAGGGGTACTTCAAGATTCCAAACTCCCATCAATGCTTGGAATTCTCATTCATCAACGATCCATCATCTCTGAGAATCAGAAGAATTAACTTTATTTTGCCCTGATTTTTTTCAAAAAAAAAAAACTCAGAGAATTGTCATATTTTGTTCCATATATTTTTGATTATGTACCTATTCTTCTTGTCATATAAATAACACTACTTTCTGTTTGTCTGTGATTGTTATTCTTGTAACAAGTCTTATGCTTGACATATCTGAATTTTCCGCTGATGGATAGGCTATGGATCACGATGCCGATGCGGTTCCATGTTGAATGGAAGGTGAGCTCTCGGTTCTCAATCTCTTTACAGTTTCAGCCCTACTTTTTCAGCCCCAGTTCTAAAGTTTCCGTCTCCCATTCTCTCCCACATACACCCAAAATAACACAAATCCATTAATTCCTCACAGTTTATTCAGTAAAATCACAGATTTAAAAGTTAAAAAAGAAAGTTAACTTATTTTAATTTCGGCAAAATAACATTATCATTAGTGGACCTCGAAGGGTTTAAGTATATAAAAACGATTAGTTTATTAATTCACAAACTGTTAGCTTCACTCAGCATCCCGACCAACAGTTCACTTGATTGATTCTTCGGTCCTCTCTTTTTACGGTACAACTCTTCATTCTCTCTTTTGACCACTTCTGTCGGTGCAATTACGTTGAGGAATATCTTTAGATTGTCTTCATCCTCTAAATATGATTTTTTGGGTTGCGGCTCTGAAAGAATTAGCATAAGTTATAGGCACAAAAGCTAAGAAATCACACCTTCAACCACCTTATTTTTCTTGCTTTTAGATCGCTTGACAGAGGAAGATCCTTGACTCGAAGTGGATGGTTGACTATCAACAGTGTCTTGTCGCTTCAACTCAACGGGGGGTTGAGCAGGAGCATTCACTTTCTGGACCAATTTTGGAGTTTTTGATTTTCTGGATGATGGTGATTGAGACGCAGAGCGGTCCGATCCACTGAAGACGCTGGGCATTGGGGTCGAAGCAGTGGCTGGATCAAAATAGGAGTAGGTGACGGGACCCTTTTTCAATGTGGCAAGTTCATTGTCGCAAGTTGGCTTCCGGGCCTTCGGCTTCGCTGCTGACAATTTCTTCTTCGAGAATGTCATCTTTTTCCGTCGAATCACCTTCACCTTCTTTGTTTCTGGAATTACTCTAGAGTTTTTCAAATCCCTCCTGATAAGTGACTTACCATTAGTTTCTTCCTTACGAATCGGAGTTCGGAGACTCTCAGTTATCCTGGAATAGTGCGAACTTCCTGGAGCTTCTTTCTTTTTCATGGCTCCTTTCATTGCTTGGTATTCTCTCTTCGGTTCTGGAAGTTCTGCAGTGGCTTCCTCTCCGAGCCTCGGTGGTGGTAAGCGGGATAATTGGAACATCATATCTTGTTTTCTACTCAAATCCTCATAGTACGGATCCACGTTCTCTACCATTTCTTCATCGGAAAGTGCCTCTTCCTCCTTTTCAGAATCAGTCATATTTCCTATAAATGGATCATAGGCGGTCTGAAGGGCTCGATGTGGTTTCGAGACGCGAGTAGCCTCCTTAATCTTTTCCGCCTCAGCCAAATTCTCTTCTGTGATTCTGATCTTTTTCTCTTCAATCGAATCCCTGGCTCTCATTCCACCGAGGATTCTCGGTCTTTTCCTGCTGTTTGACTGTTCTTCATTTGGTGAATCATGGTTTTGTGGAGGAGGAGGCGACGGGTGGAAGTAGTTTGTCGAGCATCCAGCGATTTGATAATGTTGTTGTGCCATTTGAGCTAGTGGGAGCTGAAAAAATGAATGGAAAATAGGGAAAGGGCAATAATTGAACAAGAAGTATGAAAAAAAAAGTATTGAAAAAAAAATGGTTTCCAAAATTCACAGGAAGAATCGAAGACAGCATCTAATCTAAATGCCCGCGCATTATAAAAGAAACGTATGATTAGGTAGATCAAAAAATTTTCCCCTCAATGTTTCCTCATTCTGTGAGCTACAATACAAAATTATGCGCGCG
Organism: Caenorhabditis brenneri; assembly: GCA_000143925.2. Lineage (NCBI taxonomy): Eukaryota > Metazoa > Nematoda > Chromadorea > Rhabditida > Rhabditidae > Caenorhabditis > Caenorhabditis brenneri. The sequence goes on from GL380456.1 coordinate 70,189, forward strand.
AAAGCGACGAAGACAACAGAGGAGGCGAGGGAGAGAGATCAGAAGACAACTCTGTATGTCTGAACCGAAGGAACATTATGTGTTACGCCGACTATGTCTCTCAAATGGAACACTCTATCACATGATGCTCTCTTCCGTTGTGCAGCAGCTTGACAGTAACGCGACGCGGTACGCAACGCAGCCTTGTTTTATGACATATATCTGTCTACTCAGAGAATGCTCCGCCCCTTCTACGTTGAGAAACAAAACGTCTGCAAACATTGTTCGGGAAAAAATAGAAGAGATAGTAATATTTGCACTTGAATTAGACATTTGAACAAGGTTGGGAATATTGTGAAAAGATCTATTATAGAAGAGGTTATGAAAGTGGTTACTGTGATGGATATTCTCGAAAATATGGACAATCACTCCGGAAAAACTGTATAATGAGATTCAAAAAAAAAAGTATGTATGCTATTTCAAAGGAAGACGAAACAGAATAAAAAAGTTTATCTAAATTTTAGCCGTTAGATACCTCTGGCGGTTTTGAACCCATGCCTAGTTGGAAAGATCGCCAAAAGCGCTACCGGCAGCGCTACGTGGACCTAAACGCGAAACGGCCTTACATGTCTTCAACCGCCGGGGGTTTTCATTTTACATTTTGAGGGTCTAATCTAGGAACACAACAACATAGAATTTTGAAAATTTATCAAATTAATAACACAAAAAGACTTGCGACGCTCGGCGGCTCCAGTCTGCTTGCATCGATCGGTACAGGTAAGTTCGATAAGACATATTGTTTCAGCTTTTCAAATTTTTGTGTCGGCCAGCCCGGCAGTTCCGTGTCAATAAGCTATACTGTACGCAGCCGAACTGTCTTAAAGGCGCATGGACTTAGTCTCGCCACGAATCGCCACTGTAACAGTGGTGAACGTCACTTTTCGTCACGGGACCCAATCCAAGAAGAACCAAAAAGTTTAACTGCGTACTGCTCCTTTACAAAAATAAAATCAACAATACAATGATTTATTCAATAAACCACATAACTTCGATATTTATATCGAGGTTCTATGGTAAAAACAAGCCAGTTCGATGTCTGATTACATGTAATAACTTTGATCTTCCTAGTACCAGGAATTTCAAAACACCAAATGAATGGACCAACATAAAATTGCTTCGATAATGGTCCTAGAACTTTAATCAAAAAATTGACATCAATCTTAGTTTTGGAACCGATGGTGAAACGGTATGTAGCTGGAGAATTAATGACAACCTGGAAGCATTAGAACGAATTTATCAGTTCAGATTAGCCCAACTCACCTCCTTCAAATACAAAATATCTTCCGCTGAGATAGTTTCATATTTAATTTTAACAATCGGAATATGGGCTAGTTTTTGAACTGGTATTGAAGTGATGAATGGCCACAAACAGAAAAACTTCATGTTTTCCCATTTGATTCTTTCCTCAATGATTTCAGTGCCCAAATGTACTCCATTCTTCAATATTACATCCTGCAAACCATTTACTTCCAGTTTCTTCAAGCATGTTGCATCAATATTGTTAACAATATTCATGAATTGAATATCCCGTGGCACAGGATACATGTGGAAAGATGCGACTTTGAGTTTTCTATACATGAGAGATCTCTCCATCGCTTCCATAACTTTCGTCATAGTCTCCGTGTAGTCGTATTCTATTACTCGGATAGTTTTCCGTCTATTCTTAAGACAGAAAACTTTCTCGAATATTCCATAGATTTTTGAGCACTCTTCTTTCACTACAACCTTGAATACCTTGCGAGGTCCTCCTCGGAAGTTAACTGAAATGTTCTCAAAAATTGAATCATTCGCTCGTAGAATTCGTTCCAAATCATCGCAGAATAATTGAACAAAACTCGTATTTTCAAAAAGGATCTCCTTGCTTGTACGACCTGAACCGTCATTCATCGAAATTTCCATTTTACAATCATCTTCATATTTGTGCTGATATTGAATTCTTTTGAATTTGTATTTCTTTCCACCGTTTGAAAATGTCACTTTCAAGATAATGGATTGTATGGAGATGTCAATATGGACCCGTTTCAGTGAGGAATTGATGAAGGAGTTGTCGATGAAATCTCGGAGGGCTCGGCACACTTTACGGACTACGAGTCTGGAAACAACTCGCTTTATTCGCGGAACTGTTTTTTGTTGGTTTGATTTGATTCTTCAATTTTGTTATTTGTTTTGAACTCACACTGTACAAAAATCACAGTCTTCCAAGATTTTCCTCATGACAAGATCCGGCATATCCAGTAAAGTTTTAGAGCACATTTTTGACTTGAGAAAAATAGAAATATAATAATTCAAGAAAATTTTGAAATTTATCTTTGAGTTCTTCACGCGAGTTTAATGTTTTGAAAATGTAGGAAAACGTTCCAAAGACTAAAAAGTTTTTACCGTGACCTTCCATTACTCGGAATCTGAATTCAACGTTTGTATCTCTTTTGTGGATGAACATGACTCATAATTTATGCCTCGTTTGAATTCCTGATTAGAGTGCAACTATTATCTTTTCAATTTTCCTCGTCCTTCCATTATGGTTGTGCAAACTGCCCAGGTTTGTGTTGCATCGTCAAAGGGCCTGACCTCAGACCAATTGGACCCCTTCCTTATAGAAACACAGAGATAATAATAGGATTAAAAAAAGGATGCGTTGCGTATTGCGTCGCATTACTGTCCTTTGACCCAGTTGCTACACAACGGGAAGGGGTCCCCTTGTCATAAAGAGTGATTCATTTGAGAGATTTAGTTGGCGTACCATATCGTCTTCTGACCTCTCCCCTTTTCTTTTCTGCTGTCTTCATTGTTTACGCGCGCTCTTTTTTGTACTGCAATCCCATCGTGGGGGTATATCATTTTTTATCCCCTAAAGTTATGTTGGTTTTGTATTACGAGAGGACTGTGAACTAGTGATACTATTTTTGCTTATTTCCTGGATTTTTCATATGTACCATTTTTTTAATTACCGACTTCATAATTATTTAGAACACAAAATAATTTCTACATCATTTTTTCTCAAAGCGCCTTCCCCAAAACAATCATCTGTGATTCTGCTGAACCTGACTAATCGAATATGTGAACCTTATCAGTTCCGGGGGTCTCAAAACACCAATGTTCCACTCCATTATTTTGAGACATTGGCCTAAAAACTGATAACAATTCGTCAATTTTCACACGTTTTCACACGATGCTAGTAGACTAATTTTTTTTCCGTCTTGTTCATAATTTTTTGAAAAATTTTCTGAACAGTAGAGTGCAATAGATCTTTTGGAAACATTTTCCTGTCTCGTTCGAATTCCTGACCTGAGTGCAACTATTATCTCTTCAATTTTCCTCGTCCTTTCATTATGGTTATGCAGACTGCCCAGTTTTGTGTTGCATCGTCAAAAGGGTTGACCTTAGATGACCCTTACAGAGACTCAGAGATAATACACGGATTCAAAAAAGGATGCGTTGCGTATTGCGTCGCATTACTGTTGACCTTCGACCCAGTTGCTACACAACGGGAAGGGGGTCTCTCCTCATACAGACTGTTTCATTTTAGAGATTTAGTTGGGGGTCACCACGTCGTCTTCTGACCTCTCCCCCTGTCTTCTTTTCTGCTGTCTTCATTGTTTTCGCGCGCTCCTTTTTGTATTGCAGCTCCCATGGTGGGGATAAAATATTTTTTATCCCCTAAAGTTATGTTGGTTTTATACTACGAGAGACTGTGTATCAGGGAAATTGTATTCGCATTTTCCCATGGCTTCGGTGGTGTTCCATATTTTATGTTCCCTCTCATACTTCTTATTTTATAATTGCTCTTTCCCTATTTTTCATCCCATTATTTCAGCCCCTACACGTTAAAATGGCACAACAACAGATTCAAATCACTGGCTGCTCGACAAACTACTTCCACCTGTCGCCTGCTCCTCAAAACCATCAGCCATTGAATAATGGTCAGGCAAACAACAGGAAGAGATCAAGAATCCTCGGTGGAATGAGAGCGAGGGATTCGATTGAAGAGAAAAGGATCAGAATTATAGAAGAGAATTTGGCTGAGGCGGAGAAAATCAAGAAGGCTGCTCGAGTCTCGAAACCACATCGAGCCCTTCAGACCGCCTATGACCCATTTATGGGAAATATGACTGATTCTGAAAAGGAGGAGGAAGAGGCACTTTCCGATGAAGAAGTGGCAGAGAACGTGGATCCGTATTATGAGGACTTGAGTAGAAAACAAGATATGATGTTCCAATTATCCCGCTTACCACCACCGAGGCTCGGAGAGGAAGCCACTGCAGAGCTTCCAGAACCAGAGAGAGTATTTGTACCTGTGAACGAATTTGATTGGCCACCCCTAGATGCATTGGATGGAATCGAGGAGGCATACGCTCCAGGGACTTTATTGTCTCGGCAATTGGCTGAGAGTTTTAAAGACTCTAGTTCAATTCAGGAACAAGAAACAGTGAATAGAGGTAAGTCACTTATCAGGAAGGATTCGAATAACTCCAGAGTGATTCCAGAAGTAAAGAAGCCAACAAAGAGTCGTCGTCGTGACCCTCTGATGACAGCAAAGCCAAAGGCTCCAGAGTCAAGCCGAAATACCACAACAAAAAATGATTCCATAACCTACTCCTATTTTGATCCAGCCACTGCTTCAACCCCAAAGCCCAGCGTCTTCAGTGGATCGGACCGCTCTGCGTCTCAATTGCGATCATCTATCACGTCAGAATCTCCAAAATTGGTCCAGAAAGTGAATACTCCTGATAAACCCCCCGTTGAATTTATGAGACAACACTCTGTTGGCAGTCACTCATCCACTTCGAGTCAAGGATCTTCCTCTGTCAAGCGATCTAAAAGCAAGAAAAAGGAGATTCAAGGTGAGATTTCTTAGCTTTTGTGATTATAACTGTTTGACTTTTTCAGAGCCGCCAAGCAAGGTATCCGAGCTGGAAAACCTGGACAACCTCAAAATATTCCTCAACGTGAATGCTCCGTCAGATGTGGTCGAAAAAGAGAATGAAGAGTTGTACCGTAAAAAAAGAGGACCGAAGAATCAACCGAGTGAATTATTGGTCGGGTTGCTAAAGGACGCCAACAGATTGTGTTAACTTACTATTTTAACTTTTAAAATCTGTGATTTCACTGAATAAACTGTGATGAATTTAAAACTGATTTGTTCCATTTTAAGAATGAAAAAGGGTGAAACTAAAAAACTGGAACCAAAAAAAAAACCAAAGATGAATGACTTATAACTTCTATGAGGGTTCTCCTACGATTCATTCAACGAAAGTTATAATAAAAACTTCGATTCACTGGATTCACCCCACCTATACTCTAAGTTTTCAAAAGTATTTATTCAACGAATAATGTTATGAAATTATCAATTCACTGGACGTTTCTCTCGTGTGAATGAAATCTCTTGTTGCCCCCAGTTCGAACGCCAGTGTATCTTGTTAATTTCATCAGTTCCAGGTATACAAAAACACCATTCTTTCTCCAAAGGAATTGGTGGTCATAATATTGAAAATAGTTCTAGAAAGTCCAAGTTCGTTGGTCTTATGATAAGTTGGAAGTGCTTCAAAGATGGAGACCGGGAAAGTGCCTGAAAAAAGTGAGTCTGCATTAGAAATTTTAAGACTCTTACCTTCTTCAAACTCAACAACTCCTCTTTTGAAATCGACTCAACTTTTACAAAGACATATGGAATATTCGACAAGCAATTAAGTGAATTACTCCTAATGAAGCATTCCAATTCCAATCTGTTGATGTTTTTCAGAGTATCCAGCTCGAAAATCTTGTTTATTTCCAAATAATCTTCCATCTTGATTTGTTTAATTCTCAGCTGATTTAAATATTTTGAATCGAAGTATGGTAACCACTCTATCAAATTATCCTGATCACTGATTCTCATGTAGACTGACTCTACTTTCAGTGGTTTGACTCTTGATACTAAATGATCCTTGATCGATTTCAAAACGAAAACCATATTCTCTTCCCAATCACCTCCATATTTCCGATAGCACCCACAAGTACTGAACAGCTCCCAATAGGATGGTTCGGGTCGGTTGAACCACTCACACCACAAAAAGATCTTCGATAGAATGGAGTCATAGCACTCCAGAATGGCCTTCAAATCATTGCAAAATACCGTTCGAAAATCGATATTCCTGAAACACACTTTCTTCCTTGTATCTAACCAAGCTTCAACTTCACACCTATTCTGTTTTTCGGAATAATAAATATAATAATCCTCCTTCCTCCGGTTGTTTAGGACATGTAGTGATAATGCGATCTTGTTTGGATACAATGAGATAACGATGCCACTCAATGTTGAAATTGGTTTAGAATAATTGATGAACTCTCGGAGGCCATAACACACTTTTCGGAGATTCAGGCTGAAAATGATTGATTTTCCAAACAAAAATAGTTTTTCCTTCTTGAGGCATACAGGTTGGTCCGCATTTACCCGTTCAAAAATTCGGTGATATGCGTGAAACAGCTGACGTGCACTACTGTGTATTTTACACATGTTTGTTTATTAACATTCCAAGATATTTTCGAGCAAGTTCCAGCCCATTCCGTTTTGTTTTACCAGAATAGTGCTAGAATAGCTTCCTTTCGCTCACCTATTCTTGCTGCATGCAAGCTGCTATTGTAGTAATTGCAGAACTCTGTTGAAGCTGAATAGTGATAGCTTCGGTTACCTAGTAAGAGGATCTTGTAGAACAAGGTGAAGTTCAAACATCCGTTAGATTACAAAGTTTGTGGAAGCAACCAACTCAATTCCTGGACGGTTTTTTTGCAGCTGGCACCTGCGTGCCAATAGCCCTAGATGCATAGACAGGCTTAGAAAAAGTTGGAATGCTCATGTGTTAGTCAAAAAATGTTGTTGATGATGCCAACAATTGCTTTGTTAAGTCATATGTCTTACCTATTCCTAGTTCTAGATCTACGGAGCGTCATTTCAAATTTTGTAAAGGTAATTTTGGACCACCCTGTAACTGCCAAAACAAAACCAAATGTTTCAAAAACTTACATTGAAACGAGGTCACACTCCTTCAATATTTTTCTCATGACAAGATCGGGCATTTTGAGCAACAATGAGTTTTGAGTGACATTCCGATCTTTATGAGAATACCAGTTGAATAGAAACATTGAGAAATGAATATTTTCCATACGCGGACTTTGCGAAAACACTACTGGGGTTATTCAAAAATACAACGTCGAATCCAGGGTCAAACTTCAATTGAAATCTAATTGTCACGTTTTTTACTTCTCTATAGCACACATTTTATTGAGCATGAAGAAAAGTACAACTTAGGCATCCGCTTTATCAGTTTCAATTTTTTCAATGAATAAAATAAAATGTCAAATGGGCAAGAAAAAGAACATTTATTCAATAAAATAAACGGATAATGAGTACATCCTCACTCTCTGGTGAACTTGATTTCCGAAAGAAAATCAGGATCAGGATGATTCCAGTAAACCTTGTGAACTTTATCACTTCCAGGTATTTCAAAACTCCATTCAGCCTTCCATTCCGAAGTGGCTGGTCCAAACATTGAAGTCAACTCATCAAGAGTAAAGTATTGGTCAGATGGTAGGCCGACTCGGAAATAAACAAAAGTTGGAGAACTGAAGAGTGTCTGAAAAATGGAAATTGTTCTCTAAAATTGTTTTTTCTGAAAAATACCTCCTTCAATCTCAATAATTCCTCCTTCGAAACCGATGCAACGCTTAGATAAACTGATGGTATATTTGAAAACTTTTCAAGTGATTCACACACGGCAAGCGAGTACATTCCCAACATATTGATACTTCTGATAGCTTCCAATCCGAGAATCTGATCCATTTTCAAATTAGGATTGCTTACTGGATGAGAATTGTGAACTTTGACAATACCCAATAATTTCGAATCGAAGTAGGGTAACCACTGCATAAAATCCTCTTGTTTCTCTATTACCATGAAGAGAAAGGCTACTTTGAATGGTTGAACTCTTGGTTTTAAGTAATCTTTGATTGATTTCAAAGTGAAAGCCAGGTTCTCATCAAAATCACCTTCGTTTTTCCATATTTTCAACTTTAAATTATCCCAGCAGTTGAAATCAAGAAATCTTTGAAACTTGCTTTCAACACGGAGTTCAAATCGTTTTTAAGTTGATCCACGAGACTCCAAGACTGCTTTCAAGTCGTTGAAAAACACATTTCGAAAATCATCGTTCCCAAATTTGATATATTTTTCCTTCTTATAACTTTCATATTGTATTGTGCACCCATTGAAATGCTTCAAATAAACCACGTGGTGAATTTCTAATTTTCCATTCTTCAATACTTCGAGCGCCATTTCGATTTCATTCGGGCAAACGTACAATGTAATGCATTCCAATGTAGACTCTGGTTTTGTATGATTGATGAAATCTCGGAAGCCACGACAGACTTTTCGGAGTTTCAAGCTGAAAGGGACTTACAGTACTTGTTATAACTCTATATCAAAACGGTTTTTTGGGTTGATTTTGGCTGACTTTGAGAATGTGCCACGTAACCGATAATTGTTTAAAAGACGTTTTCAACAAATTAACTTACATCGAAAACAAATCACAATCCTCCAATATTTTCCTCATGACCAGATCCGGCATATCGAGTAGAGTTACTTTTTGCGATGATTTTCTTGATAGACAGAACAATTTGTTGAACAAAAACATTTTGAGAAATTAACCATTCCTTGACCGTGGACTGACGGAAAGGGAAATCTATCTCCATCAAAATCTAGGGTCACAATGTCATGGACGTGTTCGTAAAAACTTCAGTTTCACAAAGTTAATTTCCAATCTTCTTTTCAAAAATTTTCATTCGATCCAGTCAACTTCATTGTACACTTTTATTATTATTATCATTATTATTAAATTACAGTTTTTCAGAAAAACATCAAAAAAATCATTTGAATCCAAGATTCAAAAAGTCTCTCCTAGCGAGTTTCATTTTCTAAGAAGTATTACATAAAAGCGAGATCATCGATTAGTTTATCATATTCCATCACATTGAAACATCGGATCACATGAAAATTTTCACGGTGAACAGACATGGCGTTACGGACGGCGGTGAGGAGGAGAAGGGTGTTGCCGACGAGAAGACCAGCCTGGAAGAGTGGATGTTAGGTTTTTTAATCAATATTGAAGTCGAAATCGGCTTCTTAGCCTCTGCACCCTCCACTCATTCTCCAATCCCTCTCTCATTTCAAATCTGTATTTCTTTACACAACATTCTGAAACTCTACAGGCCTTCCTAAATTTCTACAAAGCTCTCTCGTTCTCTATCTAGGTAGGAAGAGAGCGCAGAGAAGCCAGACACTCTCGTCTCCCTGCGCCCTCCCCTAATCCATCAATTCCTCACCTCTTCTGGATCCTTCCCTTGCTTTGCATACACCTCAAACCAGTCTTTCATCACCCGATTCCTGGCCATCATGACAGCATTCCGACTGGCCTCTGATAGGTTATCAGCAGCTGAAAATGCACTTTCGATTGACACTTTCAATATTTTTCATCTTCTTCTTCTTCATCACTAACCGGTATTGAATAACAGAATGGCGAAGAGAGCACAAAACTCGGTGTCTGTCATTTTCGAGTGCTCCAAAGCGGTGCCCAACTCGTTCAGACACATTTTCAAAGGGTCATAGAGCAGTTTGAGACAGGTGTCTTTGTCCATTACAGGTTCGGATTGGGTCTGGAATTCGGCTTCGAATTGAGCACCGTGGTCACTGAGATCCGTGTAGGAACCGTCCGGAGCAATGATTCTGGAATAAAAATTTTGTTGTTTCAAGAATGAGAGATAGATAAGGAAGAATTTATGCCATGTTGGTATAATTGGTTTAAATATTCGAAATCTCAGAGCAGGTCGAGCATTTCTAAAACAATTTTGAAAAGGATTTTCCTGTTTCAGAAAAAATAGTTTCTTCTCATCGTCGAAGCACGACGACACCTTTATGGCCAAGCTAGTCGTCTTTCAGAAGCATAAAGAAAATATTAGGATTCCTTTGTTTTTTACATTCTCATAGAGTTTTGAAAGGTGGAGTTTTTTTCCCCAAAAGTATTAAGAGAAGTGTGTCGAAACTTTAAGTTTCTATGAATTGTCAAGTTGAATATTGTAATCTGAAGGTAATATATTTACTGTTGCAGAAAATTGTGAAATGAAACTGCATTTATGGGAGTATTTGCTAGACAAATCTTCCAAGGAATGAATTTCCATCATGACTATCTTTTCCATAAACTCAGCAGACAGTACTCAGGATAGTTAGATTCATATACAAAACCATTGGAAACGAGTCATTCTCTACAATTCTCTGCTTGACTTTTTAGGAAAACTCGTCTTAAATCAACCAATATATTCTGGTGGTTTTGTCCAAATCAGGAATTGTAATAATTTTTAAACCGTTTCTCCATTATGTTATATCATTGGTTTTGCGAAAATTTCATTCGACACTTGATGATGTTGCTATCAAAAAAAAAGAAAAGAAAAATGGGACAACCAGGGAAATTCTGGCGGTTTAAAAATATTGATGCTTGTTATCAATCACAAAAAATTTTCAAATCTTCACTGTTTCAAAAAGTTTTCATCAAAAAAGTTGATCAAGCTAAACTAATGCGCTGAGAATTCTTTTGCTCAATCTACGTTCGAGATTAGGAAGTCCTTTATTAGCAGCTTCGAAAAAACACGATTTTCACTTGAAGAAGAAACACACATTTTTGGTTTTCGTGTACAATTTTATGTCAAAATCTAGCTTCGGTTTTTGCTTACTCGGCATCAGATTTTACTATCATTCAATGTGTTTCCTGGGAGGCTGTTCCTTCTCTACCAAAGTACTCCGAGAATACTACTTTTGGAATTTTTAGAACCCCCATTTCGCATCTTTTATCGCTTAATCTCAGGCACATCATCCATCTCACAAGAAATTCCCCTAACTAAACTAATCCCATCACCCCTGATATCCTGTACACTCTTTATTACATATGACAGGTTAATTGAGATGGTAATCTCCATAAACAACAACAACAACAGGTCGTAATTGGTTAGACTAGGAGCTCGGGGGAGGGGGGTGGGGGGTAAAGGTCTCGTCAGTCAGACCCACATACACACAACCACCCTCTTTTTGTCCTCCATCGTGACCTCTTCAGAATTCACATCTCGTTCGTTTTTGATCGTCTTTTATTCATCGTTTTGTTGTCTAATACCAACCTTATCCCCTTATTCATTTCAGAATGTCCAACCTCGTCGAGGACTACCTCAGGATGGCCAAGAAGAAGCGAATCACGAATTATAAAAGTTCCGGAAAGATGTCCATCTATAAGGATGTCCTCCTAATCAACTTTACCAAGTCGGTTCAGGCCCGAAAAGACAAGAGACTGAATCGGAAGCGTCGCAGAACTTTCTCGGAGATTTCCAGAACAGAGATGGTTAAAAGGGTGAAGAAAATTGATGAGGAGTTGGCAGAGTGGAAGGTTGAGGATAAGAAAATCGAGAAGCCGCTCCCACTCAAAAAGTCTGCCAAGCCAAAAATCGAGGAGCAGGAGGTCAAAGAAATCTCAGAGTCAATGGAGAATAAGAAGGAGTCCGAGGACGTTTGGGAGGATGCCAGAGAAGATTTCGAGGAGCCAGCTGAGGAAAAGGCAAATAGCCCCTTCTACAACGTCTTCATGAGTGTAGTCTCTTTCTTCCACTTTTAACTTTAATTCCCTCGAATTTTTATATTGTTTCCCTAAAATTTCTAATTAAAAAAGCTTTACTGGCCTTTCGGCACCGCTGTCACTAAACCTCTCGGTTGTCTGTACTATTTCTACTCCAAGTTGAAACATAATAAATCGATGATAATATCATATATTATATCTATTTTTATCCTTATGTTCTTGTTAGACAAGGTGTGACCTTCCTTACCACCCGCCCCCACCACCATAATTGACGGAGTGCTGGCTCATTTGGGGAATACTGTTTCGAAAATATGTTAAAGGTTGTTTCCGAATTTTAGTTACGCTTGTCTGGTAGCTGCGTCAATTCAAATCTCAAAAAAAAAAGTTGGAAGAAATTATTCCAAAATAAATATCCAGGAACCGTTTCCACTGTTTGAAAATGTTTGGAAAATATAGGAGGAACGATTGAGTAGATAGTTGTCGGATGTACATAAATCTATGCTTTTTAGCCCTCTAATTCTCTCCTCTTCTCATAATTTCTCACTCGTTAAATAGCTCTGTTTTCCTTTTTCGTATTTCTCTTCTCTCTTCTTGAAACCCCTTTACTATCGTCTCTAAACCTCTCAACTGTCTATACTATTTCTCTACTCCTCCATAGGCCTACAAGGTCTATTTATGTGTTGCTGTTGTTGTTGTTGTGTACCACTTGACCTGTGTTTACCCTTTTATGACACTAGTTGTTTAGATAAAGAACAACAAAACAACGGGTCATAATTACCTTTCCCAGGAGTACACTAATCTTCTACTCTCCCGAAGGTAAGGGGCTAAGGTCCCCTCAGTCAGACCCACATACATTCATCCACTCTCGTACCATTCTCCTCCATCGCACCTTTAGAAATTACATCTCGTTCTTTTTTGACCACCTTCTATTCTTCACCTTGTTGCTTAAGTTCAACCTAACCCACCTATTCATTTCAGAATGTCCAAACTCGTCGAGGACTACCTCAGGATGGCCAAGAAGAAGCGAATCACGAATTATAAAAATTCCGGAAAGATGTCCATCTATAAGGATGTCCTCCTTATCAACTTTACCAAGTCGGTTCAGGCCCGACAAAAGAGGCTAAACCGGAAGCGTCGCAGAACTCTCTCGGAAACTCCTGAGACAGAAATGGTTAAGAGGAGGAGGAAGATTGAAGAAGAGACGAAAGAGTCGAAAGTCAAGGATAAGAAAACCGAGGAGCGGCTCCCACTCAAAAAGACGACTGAGCCAAAAATCGAGAAGCAGGAGGTCAAGGAGATCTCGGAGCCATCGATGGCCGAGGAGGAGTCCGAAGACGTTTGGGAGGATGCCAGAGAAAATTTTGAGGAGCCTGCTGAGGAAAAGGCACATAGCCCCTTTTACAACGTCTTCATGAGCGTAGTTTCTTTCTTCCACTTTTAATTCTGATTCCCTCGAATTTATATATTGTTTCCCCTAAATTTCTAATTAAAAACTTTACTGGCCTTTCGGCACCGCTGTCTCTAAACCTCTCGGTTGTCTGTAATATTTCTCCGAAATTGAAACATAATAAATCAACTTCAATTGTGTTTGAACTAGGGGTTTAAACATTTTCAAAAATCAACTAACTCTGAGAAAACTAGATCAAAATCAAAATTTCAGGAAATTTTTACTTTTTCAAAACCTTGTGAAACACTGGGGAAGTATGAAGTAGACAGTTTTTGAGTCACCCTGTTCACAGAAGCCGGTGTTTAACTCCCTAATTTTCTCCCTTTTTCATGACCTCTCACTCGTTAGCTTTGTTTTCCTTTTTCGTCTATTTCTCTCTTCTCTTCTCCACAAACCTCTATTGTCCTTTCCAAACCTCTCAACTATCCACACTATTTCTCTACTCCCCTATAGGTCTATAGGGTCTATCTATGTGTTGTTGTTGTTGTTGTCGTTATGTGACCCGTAACCTGTGTCTGACCTTTTACGACACCCCTAACTGCCATAATTGATCGACTGCAGGTGTATTAGAGTCGGGGTTATCGAAGACAACCAGTTCGCTCTTTTTCCTCCGTTTATTTGGGAAATACTATTTCAAAAAAGTATTAACTTTAGCTTCGAATGAGAGTTCAAAAAACCTCAAAACTCAACTGATTCTGAGAAAACTTAGTTCAAAATCCAAATTTCAGAAATTATCCACTGTTTCGAAATATTGTCAAATAAAAGTATGGAGTACACAGTCAATGAGGCGTGACTAGACATGACTAGAGGTTTTTCCAAAACACTTTCGAACAAAACCTCCAATTCTTTCATTTTCACCAAATCTCTCACTCGTTAGCTATGTTTTCCTTTTTCGTCTAATTCTCTCCTCTCTTCTTGAAACCCCTCTACTATCGTCACTAGGTTCTACAGGGTCTATCTATGTGTTGTTGTTGTGTACCTCATAACCTGTGTCTGACCTTTTACGACACCCCCTAACTGTCATAATTGATGGAGTGCAGGTATACTGGGGAGTTACACGGGATTACTGTTTCGAAAAGGTATTGTACGTTTTGTTTCAAAACAGTTGTGATTATGGTTGGGGAGATATATTTAAAATTAAAATTTCTGAAAAACTTTCTTGTCTTTTGACTTTTTAATTTTTTTTCTGTTTTTAAAGTTTGCCGAAAAGCTTTGAATATGAATACACAGTATTACCCACACGATCTTCTTAGGAATTTCCATCCAACCTTAAAGGAGGCCTGTCACTATAAAAAAGTAGGTGAGCTTTTTACACCATCTGATAGAGCTCGGCGAGTTACATCGAAAAGTCTCTTACCATTTTTCACGAAAATCACTTTTAGGTCACGTTTTGGAGCCTTGAAGGGGGAACCTTCGCTTGAGATTCACTGTTATTTCACACGTGAAATGAAACTTTCGCTTTTCAAATTGAACCTTCGCTTGAGGAGTACTCTTCAGAAACTAGCTCCTAACTTTTGAAGGATGCGTTTCCATAAAAAATGA
>GL380457.1:0-24507 GCA_000143925.2 Caenorhabditis brenneri
CTAGGCTTAGGCTAGGCTTAGGCTAGGCTTAGGCTAGGCTTAGGCTAGGCTTAGGCTAGGCTTAGGCTAGGTTTAGGTGGGCTAGGCTGGGTTAGGCTAGGCTTAGGCTAGGCTTAGGCTGGGCTTAGGCTAGGCTCAGGCTAGGCTTAGGCTAGGGCAGGCTAGACTTAGCTAGGTCAAGCTGGCTTTGGCTCGCTATAGTCATTTAAGGTCATCTTAGGCTACATGCAACTATTTTAGGGCCTCCAAATCGGCTCATGTTGGTCTAGGCATTTTAGGCTAGTCTAGGCTGTAGAAGGCTTTCCTAGGCTATCCAAAGCTCTTTCAGACTGCCTGAGGCTGTTTTAGGCTAATCTGAGGTGGGCTAAGCTGGCCTCTGGAGTTGTCTTAAACTGTCTAAGACTTTCCCAGCTGTTTAAAACTGTTGTAGGCTCACCTAGGCTATTTCAAACGGTCTGGGGGCCTACTAGAATGTCTAAGGCTGAGCGACACTGGCCTGAGCTATTTTAGGCTCGATAGGGCTTTCTTAGCCCCTTCTAGGCTTTCCTAGGCTTCTTGAGCTGCTTCAGGCTATTCTAAGGCTTCATTCTCATTTTCCAGAAAATCCCCAATGGAGCGCACTTACCTCTCTCCGAATTCATCATAATATCCGCCACCACTGTCACTCCTTCGTTCCGCCCGATCAACAGATGGAGTCCGAGTGAACGAGTGCCGCGACCCTCGATCTACTTCATCATACTGGTGAGTGTCATCCGTGTAGTTCCATGCTTGGGAAGAAGTGGGACGGGAAGATGTGCCTGGTTCTCTCCAGGCGCTGGAGCCTCTGCAAATTTCTTTTAATAGAGTGGCAGGACGGAAGCTAGCAGAAAGGAAAACGCGCGCGCGCGGCTCTGCGAATGACGGTAAACAAAAAATAGCGGTAGATCAAACATTATTTTTCGCTCTTGTGCGCGTCTGCTTTTTATTGGAGCGCAGTTGCAATTTCACTTACGTCCTGACGTGTCCATTGGGTGGTCGACTATTGTAGGAGAGCGGTTCACTCTCGTTCCAGTATTCTCTGCAAAATTTGAATTTTTGAATAGGAAATGAGTTGAAAAAGCCACCATACGGCCGGGGTAGGCTGACTTAGGCTTTCTGAAGACCCTGAGGCCGGTTTAGACTATCTTAGGCTGTACTAGACTATCCTAGGTCATTTTAGGCCCTCTAAGGCCCCACACGGCTGTTTCAGGCTATCCTAGATGCTTTTAGGCCATTTTAGGTTGACTAAGATCCTGTAAGGCCGGTTCGGGCTGTTCTAGACCATTCTAGACCATTCTAGGCATTCTCAAGCTGTCTCAGGGTACCTAAGGCATCATCAGCCTAATTCATGCTTTAGAAAAATGGCTGAAAAAGCTATCCGAGGGGCTCTAGGCTGATTTAGGCCCTCTAAGGCCCACCAAGGCCTATCAGGCCGGGTTATAGGCAATTTTAAGCTGATCAGGACTAATTTAGACTGCTCTAGGTCAGTTTAGGCTTGCTAAGACCTCCTAAGGCCGATTTAGGCTAACCTAGGCTGTTGATGGCCAATTTAGGTCATATTAACTGTTTCAAGGTTTCAGGCTAATTCAGGCCCTCTAAAGCCCTCATAAGGCCTGTTAAGGCTATTTTAGGCTCCACCAGCCCAATTTAGACCTTTTCTACCCACTGAATCGGTCCAAAAACTCACCTTTGATAACTAGAATTGCTATAATCATTATTCCTAAAATCATTGGCTATCATCTCCTGACTCCTGGTACCAGGGGGTCCATCGAACTGTTCTTCCGAGTACGTCGGATTAATCCCATAGTCATCGCCGTCCTCCTCCTCATATCCATTATGATGATCGTACACATACTCCGGCTCATTGTGCTCCAAAATCGGTTCCTGTCTTCCACTGGACATTGGTGTCGTCGTGTCATAATCATCATGATATCCGTATCTGGAGGAGGAGGAGGGACCCGGAGGGACGGAGGTGTTGTCACCACCTCCACCGTACTCTCTGACCGGCGTCGTCACCGTGTCCTCCTTGTTGTAACCGGTGTAGCCACTTCCACTTGGCGCCGAGGTGTAGTCGTCGTAGTACGTCTGATGATGATGATAGTCTTGGTGTGGATCTTCGTATTGATTTCGGGCGTGATAGGCGTCTTCTTCGTCCTCATAACTCGCCTGTAACGTCTAAGATTGGGGTGTTTTGTTTTTGGGGTGAATGGGGCGGAGACTGAGGGGCGGAGACTTTTTGAAGGCGCATATCTCAAAAAGGGGTGGAGCTAGGAAAAAGTTTATAGCTAAAAAGTTGTAGGATTTTGAATTTTAAGCAACTTTGCAGTTGATCGCTTTTTTTTAGCTCCGCCTCTTGTTGAGCTATGCGCCTTCAAAGTTAGAGCGCCCCATTTTCTCGCGCAGTAGGTGGGCTCTTCCCCTTTAAAGGCGCATAACTCAAAAAGGGGTGGAGCTAGAAAAAAGTTGTTAACTGCAAAGTTGCTCTAAATTTTATGCTCTATAAATTTGCTATGATCATCTTTTTTCTAACTCCGCCCCTTTTTAAGATACGCGTTTTTAAAGTTGGGTGGCCCGCTATTCTTGTGCTCTAGGAAGGCACCTACCCTTTAAAAGCGCATATCTCGAAAAGGGGCGGAGCTAGAGAAACATTGTTAACTGAAAAGTTGTAAAACATAAAATTTGTAACAACTTTGCTGCTGACAGCTTTCTTGTAACTCCACCCCTAGTTGAGTTATACGCTTTTAAGTTAGAGCTCTCACTATTCGGGTGTTCCGAGTGGGCACCTTATCTTTAAAGACGCATAGCTCAAAAAGGGGCGGAGCCAGAGAAAAGTTGTTAACAGCGAACTTGTAGAACATAAAATTTGAAACAACTTTGCTGTTGACAACATTTTTCTAGCTCCGCCCCTTGTTGAGTTATACGCCTTAAAAGTTGGAGCGCCCGTTATTCTTGCGCTCCATGTGAACACTTCATTTTTAAAGGTGGTGGAACATGAAAGTCCACGGGGACTTGTCGGGGACTTTTTTTCTCCCCCGGCACTTATAGGCAATCCTGGTCGTCTCGCCTTTCCGGCTGCCTAGCGCAGCCGGTAGCGCGTTTGTTGATGCGCCAGTCTGGCCCTGAGTTCGAACCCACCAGAGGTATCTACTTTTGTAATTTCAGAAAAATTAATTTTTTCATGTTCTACCACCTTTAAAGGCGCATACCTCAAAAAAGGGGCGGCGCTAGAAAAAAGTTGTTAACTGCAAAGTTGCTTTGAATTTTATGCTCTATAAATCTGCTATGAGCATCTTTTTTGAAACCCCGCTCCTTGTTGAGTTATGCGCCTTTAAAGTTGGGTGGCGCTCAATTACCCTGCGCTCTAGGTTGAACACCTTGTCCTTAAAGACGCATAACTATAGAAGGTGAGGAGCCAGAAAAAAGTTGTTAACTGCAAAGTTGCTCTAATTTTTATGCTCTACAAGTTTGCAGTGATCAACTAGCTCCGCCCCTTTTTGAGATATGCGCATTTAAAGTTAAGGCGCCCGCACTCGCTGCTGGGTACCTTATCTTTAAAGGCGCATGGCTCAAAAAGGGGCGGAGTTAGAGAAAAGTTGTTAACTGCAAGGTTGCTCAGAATTTTAAACTCTACAACTTTGTAGTTGACAAGTTTTTGATTGACGGTACTTCTAGAAAAAGCTCCAAAACCTGAATTTTGTGCCCAAAATTCGAGGTTTTTAGTTTTCGGCTGTACTAATCAATAGCAAATGTTTTGATCTACTTACTGCGCCTTCGCGAGTATGCAACAGTTGTTGTTGTCGGCTACGATGCGGATGTAGATGGGATTCGTATTGATGGGCGGAGCTATTCGGATGAAGTTGATGATGGTTGACTGGAACGGACACGTCGGAGGTATAATCACTGTCTTCACTCAAACCCGCTGGAAATTTCGACGGGTTTTTTGGGGAAGCGAGAGGTTATCAATCATTGTTTTTTCTAAGATTTTTCGTCTAGAAATGTGATTCTATTGGTGTTTTTAATAGATTTTTTGGCCAAATCCAAAAATTGGACCAAAAAATGGTCCAAATTGTTTTATTCTCAATACTCAGACCTAGTTTTCCCTTCACAGTAACGCTAAAAACCCAAAAATTCGGGAAAAAAACCGAAAACTCACAATGATTGAACGGCGCCCGGTGATGGTTGTTGGGACCCAGTTGATCCTGAAAATATGGAGATTTTAGATTTTTTTTTTCAGAATTTCAGTAGCGCCAGTTGACTTTTTGTCGTTAATTTTCACTCGTATATACCAACAAATGGAAAAAATGACTGTTTTAATTATTATGATAATTCATTGTGGCCTGTTTAGCATAATTTCTATCACAATTAGTATAGATTTTTGATCGATTTGGTTTTGCAGGCTTTTCCTAGAAGAACCGTCAGTGCTATCCAAAACTAGTCAACAGCAAAGTTGTAGAGCTTTTAATTTTGAGCAACTCCGCAGTTGATCGCATTTTTCTAGCTCAGACCCTTTTTGAGTTATGCGCCGTTAAAGACAAGGTGCCCACCAGGCGGTAATTGCGGGCACTTGAACTTTAAAGGCGCATAACTCAAAAAGGGGAGGAGCTACAAAAAAGTCGTTCACTGCGAAGTTGTAGAGCTTTAAATTTTGAGCAATTTTACAGTTAATAATTTTTTTCCAGCTATCATGGTTCTATCGAGAACCGTGACAGCTAGAAAAAAGGCGCCAACAGAAAACTTGTAGATCAAAAAATTCTCTATCGATTGGTATAAAAGTCATATAGGTTTGTTGCAGAAAACTTAGGGAAAAATCGAAAAAAAATATCGAATTTTTCGGTAGATCAAAAAATGTTATCATTCTAAACTCACGTGCTCAATAAGTCCGTTCAACGCGAGCAGCTTCGACTGGATGTCCTCGTCGCAGCCTTGCGCATCTGAAAGCATTTTTTCAATGAATTTCAAATTTTTAAAGGCGCATAACACTTCTAGCTTAGATGAATAATAGATGGTGATAACTTGGGAGCCCCAGCCGTGCAAAAAGGGCAAAATTCAAAATTTAAAGGCGCATGGAATTTCTCAGAACAGATTGATAGGGCACCCCTAAACTCGAGAAGGACTCGAAAAAAATGCAAAAAAGGCAAAAAAAAAGAAGAAAAGAAGGAAAGTGTCAAAAGCAGTGAGATTGAAAACGGAGAAGACGGGGAGACCCATTCCGGAAGCCGAATGAGACAATTTGTGCATCTCCCAATGATTCCCCCTTCTTCTCCTTGTTGCATTTTTATTCTTTTTTTCGTTAGAAAACGACGGGATGGATAAAAAGGGATTTGAGATGTTGCCAAAATGGTAAATATTTGACAAAGTGCTCTTTTGTGCCGAAATAAAATTGAAAAATCTAGAGGAGGATAGGTTTCCGGTTGGGAAGGAGGTGCTTAGGACCAGGGATATTGTATTTTGGGGTGGAAAGAAAGAAAGAAAGGACAAAGTACAATGTTAGTAGGGGGTTTTTGGAAAATCGAAATCACAAAAAGTGATTTTGGGCGAAAGATTTTTGGGAGAATACGAAAAGCTGAAAATTTTCGGTTCCAAGGGTTTTGAATGGTCAGAATCGAAACTTTGCGGATTTTTTTCCGGATTTAGAGCCCGAAAACCATTTTTCATGAAAAAAAATTGAAAAAACCAAAAATAATGATGGCCTGGAAAACTCCGGTCGTGTAGTCTGCGTGGACAATATTCGAAAAAAATTATGAAAAAAAAAATTTTTCGGATTTTTTTCTGAAAATGTTCGGAATTTTTTCGCATGGTCAGAATTCCAAGATTTTGAGTTTCCAGGGCAAAAAAAACGCGTTTTGGAGCTTCTTTTGGGCACAAATTTTATGAAAAAATCTCATAAAATATTCCGGAAATTCCACAGAAATTCAAGATTTTTTGAAAACATAAGTTATAATTTTGAGATGACCTTGTAAGTGTCTTGACATTTGTTTTTGATACACAAAATCGGCTAATTCGACCATTTCAAACTCAAAAATTAAAAAAAATTGTAGATCAAAAATTTCGCTATCGATTGGTATAAAAATCATATGGGGTTTTTCATGAAAATAGGGACAAAATAGTCAAAACGTAGTCAAAAATGAAAAAAATCCCCGAAAATCCCGAAAAAATTGATTTTTGGTCTACTTTTTCTAAATCAACTTTCGATAATATTTATACCGAAATTTTTTGATCTACAACTTTATCTCAGAGTATTTTCAAAATCTCGGAGCTATCACAAAAATTAGGCTCTGAAAAAAAAAAATTTAGTTTTGGGTCCTAAATCCATTTTCAAAGGGTTTTTCCTCCTATCCGGTCCTCTGGGCCTCACGGAAAAAATTAAGGACCAGCAAAAACCCAGAAACCCATCTGGCTCCGCCCATTTTTCAATTTTTCAGAACGGAAAAAAAATTGTCAAGACCCCAGCTCTCCTCGAATTCCTACTCGAGGAGCTCAAGAGCCTAACTTAATTCTTGCTCGAGCCACCAAAACTAAAACTCCATAGAATGGATATATATAAGACAACACAACAAAACAGGTGGAGGTCGTGTTCAGAATACAAAGTAGTAGTGAAAAGAGAGAGAGAGAGAGAGAAAAGAGAGAAGAAGGCGGAAGATGTGTTGTCAGCACAAAAAGAAAACTAGAAGAAGAAGGAAAAGTAACAACGACTTTTGCTTCTTCTTCTTCTTCTTCTTCCCTTGGCGCCATCATCATCATCAGAAGACGTGTCTGAAGAAGGCAGAAGACGGAGAGGAAGGCAGAAGTGTGCCCCAAATTAGGAGTCCCTACCCTGCTCCTTGATATACCCCCCCGACTTCAAAAATGAGTAGAGAGGGAGAAAATATGCAATTATCCGGTTAACGACCCGCCCGACTTTTCGAAAACTTTTTCTACTCTTTCTCAACTCGGTTATAATATTTTTGAAGGGGGTAAACAAAACGAGGAGGTTTTATTACTGGTGGGGTGGATTAGTTTTGAGTGGAGGACGGAGAGGAAAAGGAGTTTTTGACGGAGAATAGATTTAAAATTGTGAAAAAATGGCTTAAGAAGGCCCGAATGAGCCTTAGACAGTCTGAGATGCCCTGAGACGACCTAGAATAGCTTAAGACAGCTTTAGATAGCTCATGGCAACCTCAGACAGTATGAGAATGCCTAAACTAGCATAGACCAACAAATTTCCTTGAAGGTCTGGAATAGTTTTGAATATAATGCCTCAGGTGGACCCCTTCAGAAGGCTGGAACAGCCTAAGACAGCCTTAGACAGCCTGAGACAGCCTGAAACAGCCTTAGACAGCTTCGGATAACTTTGAGAAACCTTTGGAAAAATTCGACAGTCAAAAATAGCCTTAGACAGCCTAAAGCAAGCCTAAGCGGCCTAATACAGCCTGAAAACTCCTAAACTAGCCTAAGCTAGCCTAAATCCGTTTAATTAAGCCTAGAACAAACCTAGGACAGCAGAAAATGGCCTTAGAATGCCTAGCTTCTTGAAGTGAAACTTTGAACTCCCACTAAAACTTCTGCATTTTCGAATTCCCACCAAATTTTCTACATTTTTTAAATTCCCACTAAAATTTCTGTATTTTTGAATTCCCACCAAAATTTTTGCATTTTTTGAGTTCCCGCCAGAACTTTGCCATTTTTGAATTCCCGCGAAAATCTCTGCATTTTTTGAATTCCCACCATTTTTTCCCAATCTTCGAGTAACCATCAAAAAACTAACGAAACGAGTCTAAATCTGCCCCCAGATGACTAAAAATGACAAAATACAGTCAGTGGCCCCGCTCGTTCAGAAAAAAATCGATTCTGAACCCTTTTTGTGTTCCTTCCCCTGCCCAGAAGGTTGTGTCAAACACGTGTCACATAGGGACACAGTGTAATACGAGTATTACCCAAACAAACACAGAAAATTCGATACATTTCTCATGGGAAGGCCCAGAAGAGGAGAAGAACGACTGGAATGTTCCATATTCAGGATCAATTAGGTCATTGGGATGATGGAAGAGTTTAGGCATAATTAGGCTGAAAAGTAGGCCTAAGGGGTGGAGAATGGGGTTAGGACAACCTGGAATAACCTGAACGAGCCTGAAGCAGGCCTTAGAAAGCCTTCGACAGCCTTAGACAGCCTTTGACAGCCTTAGATAGCCTTTGACAGCCTAAGACAGCCTAAGACAGCCTCTGACAGCCTCAAATAGCCTAAGATAGCCGGATACCGTCTTAGACAGCCTTAAACGATTTAAGCAGATGTAGACAGCTTTAGACAAAAGTCTAAGACAGCCTAAAACAGTCTGATACTATCTGAGACGGTCTGAATCAGCCTGAGCTAGCTCTATACAGCTTAAGACGGCCGGATACAGCCTCAGGCAGCCGAAAACGGCCAGAAATAGCTCTTCACAGCCTCAAATAGGCTAAGCTAGCCTAAAACAGCAGAAAATAGTCTTAGAAAGACTAAGACATTCTTGAACGGCCTAAAACAAATTCAGGCAGCTTCAAACAGTCTAAAGTACCCGAAAACAACTTTAGACATCCTGAGACGGCCATACACAGCCTTAGGAAGTCTGAAACGGTCTAAAACAGTTTTAGAAAGCATAAGACGTCTCGAAACAGCCTAACACAGCATTAGACAGCCTTAGACAGCCTTAGACAGCCTTAGATAGCCTGCTAACTCAAATTAGCCTTAAAAAATAAGCCTGCCACAACTTCAGTTAGCTGGAAAAAATCTAAGACAGCCTGAAAAAGCCTAAGACGGCTTGAAGCAGCCGAACACTGTCTTAGACAGCCGAACACTGTCTTCGACAGCCTAACACTGCCTTAGAAAGCCTAACACTGCCTTAGACAGCCCTAGACAACCTTTGACGGAGCCAGATAGTCTGAAAAGGCCCAAGATCCCACCTGATCCCGCCTATGAAAAAAGGAAAACAACAGCACCACGTGCACTTTCCTCTTTTTTCGAAAAACCAGGAGCAAAAAAGAGAATATACTAGAAAAAGAGCAAAAATGGAGAGCGAGAGAGCAAGCCCCCCTAGTAATTAGTCCAAGAAAAGGAGAGAAAGGGCACCCCCTATTGTGAATAGAAGGGGAAAGGGAAGGAGGAAGATTTATTATCGCCGCCAAGAAATCTGAATCTCCTGCCACCCGTGCTTCTCGTTTTCTTCTTGCCGGGGAAAGATACTGCTGATGACGAAGGGGTTGAGTAATTTATTGCCGCCAGGTAACGGGTTTGGGGTCGGTTTCAGGTAGCTTTAGACTTTTCCAGGCTGATCTGGGCTCTATCAGGCTAGTTGAGCGACTTGCTCGGTGGTTTTGCGGTAACGTTGACTATTTTATGCCTGGAAAGCTTTTTTGTGCTGTCTCAAACGGTCCAAAACCGTACTAATCGTCAAAAACCAGCTAGATAAGTATTTCTAATGCCCTTTAGGCTTGGTCAAAGTCGACTAGGTTAGTTCCGGCTATTCTCAAATATTTGAGACTATCTAATGCTATTAGTGCCTGTTTTAAGATACTTCATGTTGTCTTACAGGCCTTTTGGGATTAGATTATGCGATCCGAGGTTGTCCAAAGCTGTCTGAGACTGTTTCAGGCTGTCTAAGGCTGTACTAGGTTATCTTAGGCTGGCAAAGGCTGTCTTAGGTTGTTTCAAACTGTCTTACACTGTCTTAGACCATCTAAATCTGCCTTATGCTGTTTCAGGCTTTCTCAGGCTGTCTTACCCCGTTTCAGACTTTCTCAGACTGTCTCAGGTTGACTTAGTCTGTCTTAGGCTGTTTCAGGCTGTCTAAGGCTGTCTAAGACCAGTTGAGGCCATTTGAGGCTGCTTCAGGCAATCTTTCATTCTTCTTTAAACTTAATTAAGCAATCTTGAAGCATTTAGAGCTGACTTAGGTCTTGTAAGGGTGGTTAGGGTTGTTTCAGATTGTTTGCGCCTGTTTCAGCCTATTTGAGCCTTTTCTAGACTAGCCTAGGCTCTCTGCGGCTGTTTTATGAGCTAGATTGAGCTGTTCCAAGCTCGTCATGATTAGTTAGGACAAGCTGAGGATGTCTAGGCAGTTTCCTAAAATTATCTGTGACTAAATCTTAACCCTTGGGCTGTTTTAGGCCAATATCAGGTCAATTTGAGCCATCCTTCCTATTTTGGATACATCAGGTTTTCCTAGCTAAGCCTAGACTGTCCAAGACTATCTAAGGCCACTCTGGGCTGTCTGAGCCTATCTGAGTCTGTTGTTTCAGGTTTTTCAGGCTCTCTAAGGCAGCTTTAAGGTATCTAAGGCTGTTCTAGGCCGCTCCATCCGTTTTTTCACAGCCTCCGACCAAAAAAATACTCTCAAAAAAGGCTGAAGTTTTCACGCTTTCCCCCTACAGGAAACCAAGCCCCCTCTTGGCTCAAGTCTTTTTTTGAGCCAGATTCAGTTTGACTGAAATTGTGCGATCCTTAAAGGAAGGCAGTGAGTTGTAGTGTTTTCTTTCTTTTTTGGATTCTTGAATTCAAAAAAAAATCGGGAAGAAAAAGAGGAGGAAAACGCGCTTTCTCTCTCATGGGAGGTGTTGTCAGAAGGGGGGCCCCGGGAAGAAAAAAAAAGGAAGAATATCTCTTCTTCTACTGACACTTATTCTCCTATTTTGCAGAAAAGGGGAATTCGGAGAGCGGCAAGAAATCAGGAACGCGTAAGAAAATTGATACATAAGTGTGTACAAAAAGGAAAAACCAGAGCTCAAAAAAATTGAAAAACTAAAAAAAACTAGCTGGAATTGCTAGAGAAAATTGAGTTACCGACTAATTTTCCTGGCTAAAAAAATCGAGAAAAACCTAGATTTTTGCTCTGCGCGCCCCTCCGGCGCACCTGCAGGCACAGGCATTCTGTGGTAGAAGTCACCACTTGGCATTAATATTTCTAGAAGTTTCTGATTTTTGATACAACAGGTATAAAAGAACCCACTGGACACTCTGGCATTTCTAGCTTTTGACTCCGCCCCTTTTCCAGCAAGCCACGCCCCTTTTAAGTCAAGTTACGTTTCACTGTTAGACGGTGAAAAATATGGAAAATCTGAAGGAATGGAAGGTTTCAGAATGGATCATTTTCGACTGGAGACTATAAAAACTAAAAACTACAAAGACTACAAACTACAAAAACTAAAAACTACAACCAGTCTTGCTACCTGGATTTGTTGTACCGAGTTCCGACACTCAAAATCCAAAAATTTCCATGACTACAAACTACAAAAGCTACAAAATTCAGATGACTTGGGCTGATCAGAATAGCTTGACTATCCAGGACTACAGAGACTACAAAAACTACAAACTACAAACTACAAATATTGAAACCTACAAATGTCCCTAACATGTTCCGGGGTCCCAAAATCAACTGAACCCTCAAAATTTAGACAAATTCAAGAGGACAGAAACGGTGCACTACAAAAACTACAAAAACTACAAACTACAATTTTCTGAATCTTCTAGAAAATTCCAACTAGATTTCACAGTTTTAGGCTCCTAAATAGTTTTTTTGGTAGATCAAAAATTCTCTATCGATTGGTATAAATATCATAGAGGTTTGTAGCAGAAAACACGGATAAAAAATCAGAAAAAATGCTGAATTTACATTTTTTGAGATTGCCCAAAAAATGTAGATCAAAAATCCAAAAAAAAAGGATTTTGGCGCCACTACAAAAACTACAAAAATTTGAAGAATCTCAAAATTCAAAAAACCGAGGGCTCCAAAACTGAATTCGGAGCATCCAGACGCCAAAACTATACTAGTTCATCTAGATGACTATACGAAAAAAAAGTGTCAAAATGGTGTGTCTCATTCGCCTAGAAACAGTGTGTGTCTGTCGCCGTGCCGCCACCCCATCACCACCAACCACGAAATGCATGAGAAAAACGACGGAAAACTCTCCGGAGCCCGTCGGAGCCATACTTCAGAATACATGTGTATGTTTTGGAAGAGATAGAGAGAGAGACGCAGACACATCGAGAGTGCACATACGGACACTTTTTTGATGTATGAGGTGCAGTTTAGTGGAATCGGAGCACCAGTTGAGAAGCGAGAAGGGGAGGAGAAGGAACATGTCTTGGAGGGGGTTTGAAGTTTTTGGATGGGCAAGGGTTGGACAAAGGAAGGCCAAAAAACTCACCAAACGGCAATTCGAACCTCACATCGGCCAACAGATTGTGTCCAGTCGGTCCCCGGGTGCCCACAGTCTGACCGTTCCTCGTCTCCAACTCATGATCCATCTGCAACCATTGACCCGAACCGGCGGCGTTGCTGGAAAATTTGGAAATGGGTTGTTTCTGACAAAACTCAGGACCTGTTTTGAAAAAACTTGGCAGTTCTAGTCTAGACTGTTTCAGACTGATTCAGGCTGATTTAGGCCGAATTAGATAAAAGCCGATTCAAAGTCATGGCAAGTTCAAAATAGGTCATTCGTGATTTTAGTTAGATCAGACTGTATTTAGACTGCATTCGGAGCTCATTTCGACCAATAATGGCAATTCTGGGCTAACTTTCGAGTATTTTAGGCATTGCGAGGCGAATCTAGGCGGCTTCTAGCACTATTTTAGGATACTTCAGGCTAAGTCAGGTATTTTGAGACTTTCCAGAATCAGTTTAGGCCTTTTCAGGTTGTTTGAGCTGTGTTAGGCTATCTAAACAGTTTTGGCCTTTTTCCCGGGATTTTCTATAGCAGTCTGAAGCTGTCTATGGCTTAGTTAGACTGAATCATCCTAGTTTAGGCCATTGTTTTTCTAGTTTCAGGCTATGTTTCATCAATTTAGGCTGATTTAAGCTGATTTCAAGCGAATTGGAGATATTTCAGGCAATTGCAGACTGATCGCTTCTATGTTTCGGGCAGCAACCTTGAACCATATTTGTAATGTGGTCATGGGTCTCCGAGTGCTTCAATTCTAGAATCTATGAAGGTGGGGTTACTGTAGGATTACGGTAGTTACAGTAAGCCAAGAACTCCACTGACAAGTTCTCTAGAAGTTGCTTATCAGAACACTCTAGCGTCAAGATGCTCATATATAATTATTTTGACGGGAATTCAAAAATTCGAAAACTTTGGTGGAACTACGAAAATTGAAATGCAATTACACGCTTTTCTAGACTGTATTTGTTGGCTTTAGGCTGTTTCAGACCACTTTGAGGAAGGTTTTAGGCCATTTTTGGTCAATTTTAGGCCTAAAAATTGAAAAAAAAAATTTTGACGAAAAGTAATGCATTCAGAAATTGCTACCTAGCACAATCTAAGAGTTACAGTAGTAGCCACAGTTGACCGTTCCAGGCCATTTTCAGGCCATTTCAGATCAATTTTAGGCTCTATTGACACTCTGCTTACCTGTACTTGACATCCGACAACGGCATATAATGAACACCTATCAATTTGTCCCATAAAACGCCCTTCGCCCACAACTCCAACACCATTCCGTCGTCCGGTCGGTTCGTCTCACTGCAAAATTTCAGAATTTTCAGTGAAAAAATAAATTTTTCGAAAAACTAAAAATTTTAAAAATTCTTAAAATGGAAAGAAAATTTAAATGACGAAAGGGAAAAAGAGTTTAGTCTTTGGTATGACCACTCTCGTCGTTTCGCGAACAAAAAAAAACACTATGAATTCTAAATTCCTTTTTTTAGATGTGTGTTTTGTTGGGGGGAAACTGAAAAAATGGAAACTTTTTTTTGAAAAAAAAATGTTTAAAATTTGATGGTTTTGACAGGTTTTAGTGTACTTGAGGGCACAAAAAATGACGAAAAATCGGGAGATTTAGGACAGAGATCAATTTTGGCGGGCTTTTGGAAAAATGGTATCGAAAAATTGGACATATTTGGACACCAAATTCAGTTCTTGAAAATTTTGACTTTCAAATTCATACCGATTTGTAGATCAAAAAATTCTCTATCGGGTGATATAAATTTCATGCCAGATTGTATCAGAAAAAGTAAGTCGAAAACTGAGAAAAAAATTAGATGTTTGACACCAAAAAACAGTTTTTTTTTGGAATTTCGGCCCATATATTTTTTTTACTGGTAGATCAAAAAGTTCTCTATCGATTTGTACAAATCGATAGAGAATTTGTTGATCTACGAGTAAAAAATATGGATCGGAATTCCAGCAAAAGGCAAAAGTAGATCAAAATTCGAAAAAAATAGTGGGAAATTCAAATTTTGGCGCCAAAATCAGGTTTTTTTCAGGTTTTGATCTACGGTTTTTTGTAAAATCTTATATGACAATTATATCAATCGATAGGGAATGTTTTGATCTACAGTTTCCATTTTTCTGAAATCAAAAACTGCCAAACTAGTGTCCCTGACTGGAATAAAAGCACATGATTTTGATTTTTAAAATATTTTTTTTCCACAAAAATGGAAAAAAAAACTTCGAATTCAGGTTCAAACATTTACTTCAAGTTTTCAGGAAACTTTCTGAGTTTCTGAATAAATTCCGGAATATTTTATGAGCGATTTTTCTTCAAAGTTGAGTTCAAATTTCACAAAACTTAGGTTTTTTAGCATCCAAAAATACACAAAATTTAGCCAAAATTTGATAGAAAACAGCCCTAAAACTTCAGAACTTCGGACTAAAAAAATCAAAATGTTTTCCATTTTTTTCCGATTTTTATTCTACAAAATGTCAGTTTTATCACAAAAATTGACACAAAATGTCAGAAAAAACGTGGTGTTATTTTCATTTTCGTTTAGTAAATACCATATTTTTTCACCTGTCTTATCCTGATTTTTAGGTTTTTTTGTTGGTTTTTTTTCTCTTAAATGAAATTTCCAAAATTACTGTTTTTTCAGATTTTTTTTCAGGAAAATTTTTCAGAAAAAAACCGTCTTCTCCCAGGTTTTCAGGTTTTTTTTTCTATTTTTCAGATTTTTTTCAAATTTTCGTTCCAAAAAATCAATACAACTTACAAGATGAATTCCTGTTCCCAACACGGTAGATTCCCTCGGACAGCCACTGTCGTCGATTTCACATTCTGCAGTTTCACAGTCACATATGTGTTGAATTCGTCTGTAAAAAACAAAAAAATTGAAGAATTTTCGGAATTTTCAGATTTTTTTTGAGTTACAGAGAAATTTAGCTCCTCCCAATTCAATTTAGGTAAGAACCAGGGTTCTAGGTCAGTTTTGAAGCGAGTTATGTCATTCTTCAACTTGGAGGCGAGAGAATGAGAGACGCAGAGAAGCTAGACTGCCTAGGTGTCTACGTCTCTCACTTTCTACAAACACCGGTTGCCCCAGGGGAAATGCTCCAAAAACAAAGTTTTTAGCTCATTTTAGACGCGAGTTATGCCGTTTTGAAGTTCAGAGGTTGGATGTGAGAGAGTGAGATACGCATAGAAGCTAGACTGTCTAGCCACTCTGCGTCTTTTTCGAAACTTCAAAATGGCATAACTCACTCGTAAAATGAGCTATAATCTTGGTTTTCGGTGCATTTTCACTGGGAAAAACCTGTTTTTTATGTTGTCAATTTTGAAATTTCAAGATACTAAACAATTTTTTTACTACTTCTTTTTTTTGTTGGTCCCTGTCTAATTAGTCCCTCGCTTAGTTTCATGACCACTCAATTTCATCACATGCACTTTAACCCCCTCTGTTAAGAAGTAAGACGGGAGTACTTATGAGTAATTAGGTTAGTGAGAGGAGTCACGTGGCGGGGTTCTAATTCCTTTCTGGCCTAAGTTTCACGCTTCAAGAAGTTCTAGGCCATCAAAGGGGGAATTCCTGTTCGTTCGAAAAACTATCTAAACAGCCAGGCGACCTAGTTTTATAATTTGGAGAATCATAGGCCTTCAAGATTCATAAATGATAATTGAAGATGAGAGAGTGAGAGACGCAGACGCATAGACAGTCTCGCTCCTCTGCATCTCTCACTCTCTCACCCTTAGCATTAAAAATGGCATAACTCGCTTCAAAATTGAGCTAGAAACCTGATTCTTGGAGTATTCTAACCGGGGAAATCCGAATTTTGACATTTTTGTAGAAAATGAGAGGTGCAGACACCCAGACTTTCTCGCTTCTCTGCGTCTCTCACTCTCTCACCTCGAAACTTCAAAACGTCATAACTCGCTTCAAAATTGAGCTAGAAACTTGGTTTTTTTGAAGCATTTGGAGCATTTTAACTGCGCTATAACAGGAGTTTCAGGTTCATGGCCTAGTAACCCAAATCTAGTCCCTCCCCCATCGTCATTTTGACCTTGTCAAAATTCTCAGAAATCAGCAAAAAAGGAACTACAGAGATATCCCAAGAGAGTGATTCTCACACGAAAAATGAAGGGATGAGAAGAACTTTCCGAGGCTTCGGGGCCTAAAAAGGGTGGAGAAGAGGAGGGAAGAATGAAGAAGATTATAACTCAATTTTAGATGTTTCTCCCCTCTTTTTTGTACAAAAAGAGAGAAGGGGACAAGTTCTCAAAAATCAGAAATCATCGCGGAATTTCTATTGTCCTGTTAGAAATTGGGATGAAACATCAAAAGTTCAATGGATTTTTGGAGCGAAAATGAACATAGGTTGGTGCAAAAATTGACAACTTTAGTGCTATCTTGTCCGAGAGGAGTACACAAAATCGTAGCTCATTTTTGGGGAAACCATGTTCTCAAAAAACGAGGTTTCTAGGCCAATTTCGCAGCTGAAGCGTGAAACTGAGAGACGCAGAGAGGCTAGACTGTCTAAGCGTCTGCGTCTCTCACTTCTTGAAAAAATGAAAAAATTCAGAATTCCCCGGTCTGCCCAAAAAAATGCTCCAAAAACCAGATTTCTGGCTCAATTTTGAAGCGAGTTATGGCCTAAATAGTTCGCGGGGAGGTAGTGAGAGACGCAGAGAGGCTAGACTGTCTAAGCGTCTGCGTCTCTCACTTCTTGAAAAAATGAAAAAATTCAGAATTCCCCGGTCTGCCCAAAAAAATGCTCCAAAAACCAGATTTCTGGCTCAATTTTGAAGCGAGTTATGGCCTAAATAGTTCGCGGGGAGGTAGTGAGAGACGCAGAGAAACTAGACAGTCTAGGCGTCTGCGTCTCTTATAATTTGAAGAATGCCGAAATTCAGCTTTGCCCGGTAAAAAAGCTCCAGAAAATAGTGTCCCAGGTCAATTTCGAAGCGCGTTATGGCCCAGTTCTAGGGGAGGTAGTGAGAGATACAGAGAGGCTAGAATGTCTAGGCGTCTGCGTCTCTCATTCACGTGCCCTTCTATTAGAGTTATAACTACACTTTTTCTATATTCTGGTCCCTCTTAGCTCTGTTTCAAGATTCGTCATTCTCCATTTCCCAATTTTCCCAAGTGACCCTTTTTGAAGATACCCTGCCCCCACCTTTTGGCCCCCAGTTAATTTCCTCTCGTTTTCCTTTTTTTGGAAAAAAAGGTTTCTTTTTTTTTCCTCTCTTTCCCAGGATACTCTCTCGCCCCCTTCAAAGCTGCTCTTTTCCAGAACTATGAAAAGGGGCGGAGCCTAATTTTGGTTCCAAAAACTAGATTTCGAAAAGGGGCGGAGCCTATCTTTGGCCCAAAAATCGACTTTGAGAGGGGCGGAGCCTAATTTTGCCTCTTGACCATACTCTTGACCTGTTTCCACACGCTCAATTAGAATGGATTGCTAATAGTAAGAAAAAAGGGGCGGAGCCTAGTTTAACTCCCAAAAGTGGGCGGAGTCTTACTTTGGGGTCCAAAAAGCTCCACTCTGTAAAGGGCGGAGCCTATCTACTGCTCTCTGGATCCCTCTGATAGTTTCTCCCAGAAGCTCGATTCCGGAAAAAAGGGGCGGAGCCTAACTTTTGGTCCCAAAACGATCAGAAAGATAGCATGCTCTTCTGGAATACTAAATACTTATCTGGGTGTCTGCGTCTCTCTCTCTCTCTCACTCTTCCCCTCATTTTCAATGATGATGTGTCATCTCATCTCCTGGAGCTCTCACGGAGCCCCCTCTCCAAAAACGAGAGGGGGCCACAAGATTTATTATTCCACACAACCTTCTGAGGGCGAGGGTTTGACAGGTGTCACGACCGAAACAAGATGAATTTCTCACGGAAAAGAAGGAAAATCGAAGGGATAGGGGGGCCAGATTTTTCGAGAAAAATGTAAATTTGGGGAGAAAAGAGAGGGGTCATGGGGGGCAGATGGGGGCAACTTTGATAAATTACCCCGATTTCGAATTTTGAAAGTGAGGGCAGGGCCCCGGAATGCCTATAAGTGACGAATTTTTTTCAGAGGGGTACGGTAGCCAATTTTCAAAATGAAAAGTTTTTCAAAATTTGTTTGGTACGGTAGATAGACCTGGTTTAGGCCCGTTTGGATATGTTTAAGGCCTAATTCAGGTCTTTCTAGGTATTCTTATGGCTTGTTGTAGGCCTAACTTTGGCCTAATTGAAGCTCAATTTGGGCAGTCATACGTCATTTTGAAGCCTCTTCAGAGAAAACGAGCTCTTAGAAAAAAACTGCCTGGTTAGGCCTGTTTTCAGCCTAAACCAGCCTAAAATTAGGCCTATCTTCAGCGTAAAATAGCCTAAACTCGCGTTGTGTATTTATAAGAGACGCAGACGCCAAGACAGTCTAGGCTCTCTGCGTCTCTCCCTCTCTCACCTCAAAACTTCGAAATGGCATAACTCGCTTCAAAATGGGGCTAGAAACTTGATTTTTGGAGCATTTTTACTGGGATAAACATGCATTTGTAGAGAGCAAGAGAAGCAGACACCTAGGCAGTCTCGCTTCTCTGCGTCTCTCACCCTCTGACCGCAAAACTTCAAAGTGGCATAACTCGCGTTGAAAATCAGCTAGAATCTTGGTTTTTGGAGGATTTTTACTGCGAAGACTGATATTCGGAGAGAGTAAGAGACCCAGACACCCAGACATTCTCCCTTCTCTGCGTCTCTCACTCTCTAACCTCAAAACTTGAAAATGACGTAACTCGCGTTAAAATTGAGCTAGAATCATGGTTTTTGGAGCATTTTCACCGGGAAAATCGGTGATCGTAGAAAAAGAAGAGACGCAGACACCAAAACAGTCTCGCTTCTCTGGATCTCTCATTCTCTCATCTCAAAACTTTAAAATGGCATAACTCGCTTCGAAATGGGGCCAGAGCTTTGGTTTTTGGAGCGTTTTCACCGAGAGAAACTGGTGTTCGTAGAAAGTGAAGAGACGCAGACGCCTAGACACTCTCGCTTCTCCGCGTGTCTCATTATCTAACTTTTAAACTGAAATTGAGCATAACTCGCTTCAAAATTGAACTAGAACCCTGGTTTTTGGAGCATTTTCTCTAGGGAAAACTGATATTTGTAAAGAGTAAGAGACGCAGACACCAAAACAGTCTCGCTTCTCTGCTTCTCTCCTTCTCTCACCTCAAAACTTCAAAATGACATAACTCACTTCTAAATTGAGCTAGAACCCTGGTTTTTGGAGCATTTTCACCGAGATAAAATGGATTTTTCATCGATTTTCCGATTTTTTCGAATTATTTTTAGGTTTTTAGAGCGTTTTTTTTTTGGATTTTTGACCAATTTTTTTCGAAAAAAAAAGTTTTTTTTCCAATGTTTATGCATTTTTTCCAGAAAAAAAAGCAAAAGACTCACCTTGTGTGCCCTGTAGTCGTGCCTTTTTAACTGAAACAATCAAGGTTAGCATCTCGTCCATCATATTATTTCAATCAGTTGCTCCAAACGAATTCTCACTCCGAGGTATATAGATATATAGAATAATAACTCACTGGTAATGCAGAGCAACCTCATGCTCATGCCATCTGAAAATTGATCATCATCATCTTCTGGAGGAGGATAATCATCCGGATGACCCATTCCGACGTCTTCTGGTTGATGACACGTGGCATATGAGGGGGCGGAGTCTGCCCCCGAGGGGTAGGGACCATTTCCTCCACCCCCACCGACCAGTTGTTCTAATGCCGAGAACAACTTGGCCTCCTGGAGATAGTTTTTCGATTTTTGGAGCAGATTTTGGTTTAGGAGAGAGAGCATGCCTTTGTATTAGAGGTTATGCGCCTTTAAGGTTTTTCTAGGGCGGACCCAAAAATTTATGGGGTGCCCTTTTAATACGGGTGGGGAGGGGTCGTCAATATTTCGGAGAACTATAAATGGAGGTTCTGGTCCCAAAATTCAGGCTCCGCCCATTTTCAGAAAAAAGCTATTCTTCATTTTTGCACACCCCGGTTTGATGGCTCTGGATGAGCAGCAAAACATGAGTAATTGGGAGCAGGGAAAAGTGGGCGGAGCCTAATTTGAATAATGGGAGAAGAATTTCGGAAAATCCAGTCTCTAGCTCAACTTGCAAAGAGTGAGAGACGCAGACACCTAGACGCTCTAGCTTCTCTGCGTCTCTCTCTCTCGCTTCGAAACAGTTTCCGTGCAAAAAAAAAATTTGCAGAAAAAGTATCTTCCTTTTCCCCATGAAAAAAAAAAGAAGAGAGAACTCAGGAATGATGAGAATATAAAGTAAGTAGTAGTATATATGACGTGAAAAGTCGCCTGCCCGTCCCTCCGAAAGGGGCGGAGTCAAGAGCAGCAAAAAAAGTAAGAAAGTGAGCATGAGAGCCTCTCAAGATGAGCGGAAAAAAGGATGCTTCTTGTCCTGAATTATAATGAATTTTTTTAGGCATGAAGTCAGTTTGTCAGGAAGGAGGTCAAGAGGTCAAACAACTAAAAATAGGAGCACCCTCAAAATAGCCTCAAATCAGTTTAAAAACATTCAAATTTTCCCAGTTTTAGTTTTGAATTTCCAAAAAACCAACATTACCACGAGATTCCCCGTAAAATTTTATCCCCGTACGCAGTTTCTCAGGCCTCCAGCGCAAAGTGTCGTAAGATCGAGTGTTCGGTACGCAGACCGCAGTGTCTGCGTACCGCGCACCTAATTTTACGACATTTTGAGCTAGAGCTTAGAAAAAATATATGACGGGGTGGAATTTTATGGGGAATCTGATAGTGATGTTAGATTCGCAAGAAATTGAAGAATGTCAAAGTGAAAATTTCGAAATTTTTCGATATTTCGAAAAATCGGGAAAAAAATTCTGCGAAAAAAAACCGGAAAAACTAGGGTTAAAATCGAAGTTTTCTGACGATTTTATTATAATTTTTCTCGCTTGAAAAACACCATTTCGGAGCGAATTTCAAAAAAATACTGAAAATTCAAAGAAATTTTTTTCAAAAAATTTTTAAAACTGGAAAATAAATCTCAATTTTTCACAATTTTTCGGATGACAAAATAACTTCAAAATTCTAAGTTTCGAGATAGATTAATTTTTATTTTTATGGGAGAAAAAAATTTGACAAAAAAATTTTTTTGCAGGAAAAATTCTTTAAAAAATCACATTTCAACCCCAAAAAAAAAGCTCAGCCCCCACAAAACCCCAGCCCCAAAAACCCAAAAAACCCATTGCTCAGTCTAAAAAAAACAGTTTCCTTTCAAAAAAAAAGTAACGCAAAGCGTACACACTCGGCCCCCGGAATATAAAAATCGGGGCCCCGTACTATCTCGCCAAGAGAGACGCAGACACGCAGAGAGAAAATATGTATAGGATGGGGTGGAAAAGCTTTTTCTCTTCTCTTTCCCCGCTACTCCAAAAATTCTGGGGACGACGGAAAATAGAAGGGGAAGAAGAAGAAGAAGAAGAAAGGGGAGAAGACGTCAGGAAAAAGAGAGAGAGACGCAGAGAAAAAGACTCATTTTAGTCCCCTTCTGGAGGAGCAATTCCTCCTTCTTCTTCTTCTTTTTCCTTTTCTATCCAGATGGACAATAGGAGGACCGGACGCTGTCCCCCTTTTAGAAAAAGAAAGAGAGAGAGAGAGAGAGAGAGAGAGAGAGAGAGAGAGAGAGAGAAAAGAGAGACGGTTCTCACGCTCTAGTGGATACCCTCCTTAAGGGGGAAAGATCCATCTTGAGAATTTTAGAAATTTTTATGCATATCAAAGTTTTCGAAATGGACCCTGAAGAACGGGGATGAGCAATGCGAAAAATTAGTTTTTTTGCACTTTTTTGGGACGAAAAAATTGTGAAAAAAATTTTTGATGGATTTTAGGGGTGGAAAAACTGTAAACTGGATTTTTTGCCGAATTTTAAAGATGAAAAATTCGAATATTGTTTTTTTTCTCAAAATTTTGAAAGCAAAAAATCCGGAAAATATTTTTTCTATGTCGGAATTTTTAGAACAAAAAACCGAAAAATGTTCAGTTGAAAATACATTAAAAAAAAAGCCGCTAAAAACATTGAAAAACATTTCGCCAAAATAATATTTTCAAATCTTGTCCACGCAGACTACACGACCGGAATTTTCTAGGCCGTCATCTTTTGTGTGGTAAATTGAAAAAAAAAAGTTTTTATCGTATTTTTTTTTCTTATTTTTTCTCTGATTTTTTAACGAAAACTGTTTTTTTGGTTTTTTTTTTTTTAATTCTGGAATTTCTGAAAAATTCTAGAGATTTTTGTGAAAAAAATTCAGAACTTGATTGAAAATTTCGAAAATTGAAAAAAATTTTTTGAAAAATTACAAAAATCGCCAAAACCTGGCAAAAAATTCTCTGCGCCTTTAAAAAATCCAATGATGAATCACACCCCTCAAATAAATAGGATTTTTTCTGGCATAGGAGGTAGGTGGTCTAGGATAGAGGATGAAAAGGAAAAAAAAAGAAGAAGAACACCAAAATATTTTTATGCGCCGCCCCACGCGCTCACAGATTTTTTTTTCATCTTGCAGCGAAAAAAATAATATTTGTTAGGAGCAGGAATAACACACATTTTTTGGAAGATCATCATGGGGAAATGGGGTTCATGTGGGGTTATTTTCGCCTAATTTTTCAATACTTTAGAAGTTTTTTTGTCTTTCTGTCTGCGTCTCTTACTCTCGCATCTCCAAAAAATGACTCAACTCAACCGATTTTTTTTCAGAAAATAGGATTTTCAGAATAATCCCAAAAAAAATCCGGATTCTAAGGAAGTTCTTATCAAAAAACAAAAACTGATTAATTCCAAAAATCTAGAAAAGGAAGCAAAATTGGTAATGAAACCTAAATGTCAAAGCTAAGTTTTCTCGAAATCACCTGTCCTTTTTATCCAAAAAAATTTTTTTTTTCCAAAAAATCAGCTGTAATTTTTTTTCAGTTGCAGAATAAACTTCACTGTACAATTGACTGAAATCTGAAAATTTTCAGTAAAAAAAACGGACTAAAACCTCAAAAAACTAAAAAAAAATGTTATTCAATGGAAAAACTTCAAAAATCCACGAAAATTTCCAGACTTTCAAGGAAAAAAATGTAGTGAAAACCCTATAAATGTGGCTCAAAAATTGCTTGAATCCAGCTGATCTCCACTGGAAAACTACCAAAAAATACTCTACTTCCATCAGTAAAATTGAAGAAAAAATCAATTTTTCGAGCCTAAAATTTCCAGAAACTGTCTGAATTTCTGGCTACAAGCTATTTGGATACTGCTCATAATAAGCCAAAAAACCACTCAGAAAGTGCCAAAAAGTGGGTAGAAAAAAGGGGGCGGAGCCAGAGCCGGGGGAATGTTAATCTAGTTTAACAAGATAAAGGAAAAAAATAAACGCTTCTTTTTTGTTTCATCCTCATCATCATCATTTTATTTTTTGGAAGAGAAAAAGAAGGATAGATTTATTTAAGCGGAAAAACGGAAAAAAACGGAGGGGGGGGGGGGTGAGACATTAGAGAGAGAGAAAAACTGAAATATTAATGACACGAGCAGTGAATTTTTTGGTAGATTTTGTGACCTTTCCCTTTGGAAAATGGTTCAAAAATCATGGAAGATTGGTCTAAAATCGAAAAAACAGCCCAGGTACTCAATTGGTGGCCTAGAAACCGAAAAGGTGGCCGAGAACTCCGAAAGGTGGCCTAGAAATCCATTAGACAGCTAGGGAAGTCTGAAGAACAGCTCAGAAGATAAAATGCTGGCCTAGAATTCCAAAAACCTGGCCTAGAAATTCAAAAATTGGCCTAGAAACCCATTAGACAGCCAGGAAGACTAAACGATGCTCTAGGAAATGAAATGGTGGTCTAGGAAACTCCTAGATGGCCTAGAAACCTAAAAACTAGGCCTAAAACTGAAAATTCCTGCTTAGAAACTCGAAAAATGCACTATAATTTGAATTGGTGACCTAGAAATCCAAAACATGGCCTAAATTTCCAAATGATGGCCTAGAAATCAAACTGTTGGCCTAAAGTTCCCTGGATGACCTAGAACACTGAACGATCTCAAAAATAATGAAATTGAGCAAAAAAAAGCTATATTTTTCCTATTTTTTCTACTTTCCAGACCAGAAAACTTTGAAAATAAAGCAATTTTCCTGGGCACATCAAAACATAAAGTCATCATCATCATCATTTGATCCCATATTTTTTCTAGAATCATCTTCTTCTTCTTCATTCCTATATAATCGCCTTTTCCGGTTAAGATTAACCCATCAAAGTGTGTGTCTAGAAGAAGAAGGAATTTATATAGGAGGGTCTACCTGAGG
>GL380457.1:25259-35767 GCA_000143925.2 Caenorhabditis brenneri
ACCATCCAGAAAATTCAAGGATAGCCTAGAAACCCACAAGATGGCCTAGAAAGCCAAATATTCTCAAAATTCCTAAGCTGAGACGAAAACGACCTATACAATCTTCCATTTCTCCGGTTCTAGTCTATTTTCCGTTCAAGGACTAGAACTTTCAGTTCTCTCGGCCTCGGTTTTTTTTGGACGTCGCCGGCCGTACTACAGCTCTGACAAGAACAGAAAAAGTATGAACGAGACTAACTGAGGGCAGATTAGGAGGACAGCTATTGGGGACAGAAGATACTAATCACGTAGACAGGAAGGATAGAGATTAAACAGAGTTCAGAATTTTGAATTGGGATCAGGAAGAACTGCAAATCTGCCTGGATTGCGCCACGTACATGCGCCTTTAAACCTACCTCCTTTTTTTCAAAATTAGGACTTTTGCCAAAGTTTCTAGTGCAACGTCTTGGTGGTCTAGGATCAAGCCTACCAAATACAACTTTATGTCAAAATACTAATTTTCAAAAAACTAGACTCATCAAATGATGAATGATCTGAAAATCACAAAAAACTGGGTGGAAAAAAAACATGGAAGCCCAAAAATCCAGGAAAAACACGAAAGAATCATCATCAAAAATTCAACGGGGGCAAAGAAGAAACCCGACCGCTTCACAAAAAACCACCAAACATTTATGTGTGTTGTCCCCCAACTGATTCTTACCTCTTTCTCTCTCTCTCTCTCTTTTCAGGAATAAACAAGAAGAGAGAGAGAGAGAGAGAGAGAGAGAGAAAAGAGATGAAACCTGATCCAAACTTCCCAGGGAAGGAAGGAAGAGCTGTATAGAGATGAAAATGTGCCAAAAAGGGGCGGAGTTTAGGGAGAAAGAAGAGTCTAGTAGGGGACTATGGCCTATGTGACCTAGAAAATAAAAATCATCAAGAAAAATAGGCCACGAGAATCCAGAAAATGTGGCCTATGCTGGACTAAAAAATCTGGCCTAGGAAAGCCTGCCCTAGGAAGCCTGACATAGAAAACCAGGCACACAAAAGCCTAGAAAGCCTAAAATTACAAAAAACCTGGAAAGTCTGACCTAGAAAAGCCTCAAACGACCTAAAAGCCTAAAAAAGGCCAAGACAGCGTGGCCTACAAAGCCTGACTTAGAAAATCCTGGCCTAGAAAGCCCGGCCGTGAAAAAAACCCAATTCCTTTGAAAATGATCCCTTATCAGATGTGCTCAGACTGGTAAATCTCTCTCCTTACAACCATTACCTGATCCCAGGTTACTGTAGCTCTTACCGTAGCTACAGTAAGCCATTTTTTTCAAATCTCCAGGAACAAGATATATGCCACGTGTCATTCAACCAGATTTTTTTTCTCGTCAATGGGTCAAGAACGGAATAACGGAAAACGAGAAAAACAGAAAAAACAACTGTACAAGACGGAAATAAAGTGGGGCCGTAAGGTAAAAAAGGGGTTTTTTCTTAAATGAAGGTAGCCAAAAATTAGGGGAAGGAGATGGGGGCAAAGGCGATTACGGTAGATGAATCCTGGAAAATTTACCCAAAAATCACTAACATGGTCAGAAAAAAAGGATGAACCTGACAATAATATCGGGAATACTAGATTTTTAAATTCCTAAGAAGCGCTTCAAAAATAAAAATTTTGAAAAAAAAAGCTCAAAAAACTGTCCTAAAATGCGCACAATGAGCCTAGAAAATGTGATTTGTCCCCAAAAACTGCGAAGAAAGCAAAATAAAATCCCCCGAAAACTGCAAAAAATTGAAAACCCTTTACCTAGCCAGACTGAAAACTATAAAAAAAAATAGAGTGCAACCCCAAAAGGTCATAAAAACTCCCCAAAAAAATCCCTGTAAAAAATGTCGCAAAAAATCCGAAAATAGCCAGCCGTGACGTTGTTCTGGATCCTTAGAAGTGGCTGCAGTAGACTGTGAGCTTCTGAAAAAATTCAAGAATTATGAGAGTTTCAGACGGAAAGCTGTAGAACGGAACCGAAGAGAAAATCAGCAAAGAGGGAAAAAAACTGAAGAAACGAAAGAATGATTTTTGAAAAATGCGATTTTAGAGACAAAAAAAGTCAGAATTGGAAAAAAGAAGCTTAAAAAACGGAGGGCATGAGAAAGCAAAAATCCTCTAATATAACGGCACCTGAGGCTCCAGGGAAGTGAAAATCTGGTCTTAACTGTCTAATTTTTCAAAAAAAAAAGACTGAATTGTCGTAGAATACAGTGCCAAGTCTGCAAACACCGCCCACTCCAACTGGCACCTTCACGTCAAATTGCGTATCCTCAACAGGTTTTAACAAGATCCCCGTTCTTGAATTCCCACCAATAAACTCGCCAAAAGGAGTTCTCGGCTTACTATAACTACCGTAATCCTACAGTAATCCAAGCGTCAACCGTTATAGAACTGAGGCGCTCCTCGGGGGCCTAGGTGCACATGCCAATTATGGCTCCAAATTGTCCAAAGTTATTCAATTGATAAAGAACGGACAGACAGACACACAGACAGACAGTTCCGGGGTAATCCGACAGAGAGAGAGAGAGAGAGAGACGCAGACAGCCAGAGCAAAATATTTTCAGAGAGTCAACCCCAACAATCTCGCAACAACAAAAAGCACAAACACATATTTGTGAAATTGAAAAAAAAAGAAAGAGAGAGAGAGAGAAAGAGAGAGAGAGAGAGAGAGAGAAGGGGTAAACGGGAGCCTGTGCCGTGCCCCGTCGGAAAGCAAATTGGATTTGGTTTTTAGGAGCAAAGGGGAGGGGGGAAACGACGAAATGGGAAGAAGAAGGAGGAAACTGACTAGTAGGAAGGAGTAGAAGACAAAAAGAAGAAGAAACAACCTACATATATACAGAAAGAGAGAGAGAGAGAAAATGGCAAAATGATTGATTTGATTCGAGGGGTAAAGGGGGAGGGATTGAGGGTTTCATAGGGTGTTTAGGCTAGGTTAGGCTTGTTTAGGCCGTCTCGGTCCAATTTTAGGCTGTGTAGGTTGAGTTTGGCTAGTTCAAGCTAGGTCAGGCTAGGTTAGGCTTGACTAGGCTTGTTTAGGCCCCTTCGGTCCAGTTTCAGGCAGGTTAGACTGCGTTGTTAGGCCAGTTGAAGGGTTTGACTAGTCTAGGCTAAGTTAGACTAGGTCTGAGTAGGTTAGACTCGGGCAAGCTAGGTTAGCCTAGGTTAGACTAGGTAACCCCTTTCGGTCTAACTTGAGGCAGGTTAGGCTCCACTTTTAGGCCAGTTGAAGGATTGGTATAGCCTAGGATAGGTTAGGCTGGTTCAGGCCCATCAGGTTCATTTTAAAGTAATTTAGGCTGCGTATTTAAGCCATTGAAGGTATCATCTCAATTTCAGACCATCTTAACCCATTTCAGATGGATTCAAGCTTTTTTGAGCTAGCCTATGCTGTATTGAGCTCTTGAAAAAACGTCTGAAGACCAATTCAGATTATTTCAGGGGCCTTCTGGGGCGTTTTAGGCCACTGTAGGCTTTGTGAGGCTTTTTATGTTTTTTTTTTAAAGCTTTTTAGGTTTCTCAGGCTTGAAAGGCTTTTCAGGCCACCTTAGGCTTGTTAATGGCTTTTATGCTATTTTAAGCCTTTTCTCAAAATTTTCAAATTCTGTATATCAAATTTTTATGATAATTATAATCGATTAGCTTCTTAATGATTTGGGTCCAACCACAATCAATATCAAGCTCAATTCGAATAATTTTCGGGCTTCCAAAACTCGAGAAAAAAAATCAGAAACTTTACAAAATCCACAAAAAAAGAAGCCCTATTTTTGAACTCCCGATGAAAAGTTTCCGTGGAGTTGTCACGAAAATTTTTACATTTCTCATTTTTGAGAGATTAAAATAAATCATTCAACATGTCATATGGCTTGCAAGAATCTCCTATTTTTGGTGATGTCAACTAAATCACCTTCATAGGGAGACGAAACTGAAAAAAATCGGGGGAAAATTTGCTCTGAAAGGGTGTGGACCTATTATTTCAGAAAAATCCCAATTTCAGATAAAAACTGAAAAAAAAATCATAAGACAAAAGTCTAGCTGTCCCTTCTGACTCTTATATCATCTTCAGAAAAAAAAATGATAGGGAATGAAGAGAAATTGTATTCGGAATAGACAAATATACAATATGTTCTGTTCTGGTACCCGGTACCCAGTGAGCATCAAACACTCCTTGGTTCCAAGAGGCTCACAAAAAATTAGATGGCCTAGAAACCCAAAGTTCGGCCAGCAAGTCATTTGGAAGCGTTTTTTTAAGGTTTCTCACAGACAACTACCGTATATGACTATTTTTCGATAATTTCAATTTTCGGGTCGAACCACGAAAACAAAGAAAATACCGTATCTCAGCTAGTTTTACTCCAAATTCGATAAAAACGATAATTTTGTAATCAGCTCTTCAAGCCGGTTCGAATGAGTATAATCATGACCAGGTTCGAGGTTTTGGGTCTCGCAGCGAAATTCAGAGTTTAAAGGCGCATCACACATCACAAAATTGTAAAACTGTCAGAAGTGGGTCGCGAGTATACTCTTTCAAACCGCCTTGGCTAGCTGAATTTGAAAATCTAGTTTTCTTTGTGTTTAGGATAAGATCACCTCTAATAGAGCGGCACCCAATGATTCACTTCCTCTCATTAGGCCTAGAAACCTTTTTTTTGGTTTTCTAGGCCATCCCACGTTCTAGGCCACCCCAGCACTCAAAACTAGCCCAGTGGTCATCGAAAAAAGCGTTCCTTTTCTTCTCTCTCCCCGTCTCCAAACTCATAACTCATGAGAAACTCCCAGGGTGACGTCAGATCGGAGGAGGAGGAGGAGGACATAAAAAATTCTCCATCTCTCATTTTTCCGCTATAAAATTATAAATGATGATCAGTACAGATCAAAAAACTACAATAAATCTAGGATCTCATCTTTGTAGTAGAACAAGGACTTTAAGTCTAAATCTGGAAGAGGAAGTGAATCATTGGGTGCCACTCTATTGGAGGCAAACTCATCTTAAACACTATGAGAACTAGATTTTTGAATTCAGCTCATCAAGCCGGTTTGGAAGAGTATAAGCATGACCCACTTCGGACAAATTTTTCCATTTTGTGATATGTCATGCGCCTTCAAATTAGAAATTTCGTGGTGAGACCCAAAAAATCAAACCTGGTCATGATTGTACTTAATCAAACCGTCTTAGATTCCTGGTTCGGAAGGTATCAAAATTATTGAAATTTGAGGAAAACTTCACGGGATACAGTATGTTCTATAATTTCGTGGTGGGACCCAAAAAATCAAAAATTCTATAAAAACGCTTATGAATATACTCACTCGAACCGTCTCAGCGTCCTGATTCAAAAACTATCGATTTCCTTGAGATTGGAGTGAAACTGGCCGAGATACGGTATTTTCTATAATTTCGTGGCGGGACCCAAAAAATCGAAATTTTGGAAACCTAGTCATGATTATACTCATTCGAACCGTCTCAGCGTCCTGATTCAAAAACTATCGATTTCCTTGAGATTGGAGTGAAACTGCCCGAGATACGGTATTTTCTATAATTTCGTGGTGGGACCCAAAACATTTTTTTCGTTCAAAATCTTCTTCAAGGCGTGGGTGACCTAGAAACCCAAAAATTGTAGAAATAAATCAGGCCACCAGATGGAAGTTGCTCATTTCATTG
Source organism: Caenorhabditis brenneri (assembly GCA_000143925.2). NCBI lineage: Eukaryota > Metazoa > Nematoda > Chromadorea > Rhabditida > Rhabditidae > Caenorhabditis > Caenorhabditis brenneri. Next base: position 30,935 of record GL380457.1, read on the forward strand.
GCATCAAAACTTGATTTATTCTGAGCAATAGGAAAAACTGCGGTTTTCGTTCGAATTTTGGACTCAGGGACTCTCAAAAAATTGCAAAAATTGACCAAAAATGAAAGGGACGGGTTAAAACATAGATGAAAAGAGAGAAAAGGAGTGTTGTGGTACTAGGGGAAAAATGATGGGCCACAGAAGGGGTTGGGTTGGGTAGGGGGGTGTTTATCGATGATGAGTTGGCGGTGTGATGATGGAAGGAACCGCCATTGGAAAAAAGGAGGAGAAGAGGAAGGGAAGAAGAAAAGAAGAGTTAGATGGGGGGAGAAAAGGGGGAAGACCAGCACCACAAAACAAACACAAAACGTCCATCTCTCTCTCAGTTTTATTTCTGAGAGAGAGAGAATATTATTCGAATATTTTTGGGTGAGTTTTGAGGTCATGATATTTTGAATGTGGGTGATGGTCGCTTTTCACGCTTTTTGTCGGTCAATTTTGTTCAATTTGAGCGGTTTTAGGCTGTTTCAGGCTAGTTTAGGCGATACCCAACTCATTCAGGCTTTTTGGAGTTAGCTCAGACTAGTTAAGACCGCCTTCGACTGTTTTAACCTAGCCTAGGGTGTCTGAGGTTGTCATCATCGGATCTGTCTGTGTGTCTGTCTGTCCAGCACGTATCACTGAATAGCTTTGAACCGTTTGGTACCATATCTGGTATGTAGTCATGGCTCACCGAGCGCTTCATTTCTATAACGTTTGGAGCTCGGATTACTGTAGGATTACGGTAGCTACAGTAACCTTTTTTTGGAAACGCGTTCAGTATGAACGGAATAATTCCAACCGTTGCGTGTAGTATCTACGGGACCCCAAAAACAAAAAAAATGGTGAAGATTACTGTAGGATTACTGTAGCTACAGGAACCCGAGTACTCAACTAGCAAGTGCTCTAGAAGTTAGGTTTCAGAGCATTCTGGCCTCTTCCAGAAGAACCTATCAATTTTCGATCAGTTTGGCGGGAATTCAAAACTATAGAAATTTAGGCGAGAATTCGAAAATTCAAAGCTTTTGGTGGGAATTCTAAAATGCTGAAACTTCGGCGGAAATTCAAAAATCCAAAAATTTTGGGGAGAATTCAAAATTACAGAAATTTTTGGCGGGAATTCAGAAATTCAAAAACTTTGACAATTTTGAAAATTGTGCCAGACGCTTCTAGCCCTCCCCAGACTGGGCTTATCTATGACCAAATGACCTCATCAAAAAAATCCCGAGAAAAAAAGATCTCTGATCCATAAATTCAGGAAGTTTCGTTTGAAATTCAGAATTTCTTAGATATTCTCTTTCCCGTAGACAAGGAAAAACAAAAAAACACCAGTGTCTTCTCCTCGAAAGTACATTCTGAAGCCCCCTAGTTTTTCGAGTCTAATGCATCAAAATTGTGAGAAAATTGTGATTTTTAGTTCAGAGAACACTTTTTCAGAAAAAACCTAGAAGTAAATTGTAGTTTTTCCTGGATTCTAGGCAATTTTCCCATTGTTTAGGGTCATTTTCATGCTATTTTAGCCGGTTTAGACCCTCTAAAACCTTAGAATAAGCCTCCCACGACTTCTATATTTAGACCCTATGGAAAAGTTTCAAAGAGCCAAGAGAAAGGTTATAAAAAGAAAGAATATAAGGAAGCGGGGATGAATATCTATGGAGCAGAATAGATGAACTCATTCTGAAGAGCACACAGAATATTTGAAAAGAAGCAAAAGTCATTCGAATGAATTCTCAATGATTCCTATCTGTTTTTCTCTATTTCTATTCAGTCTCTCACTACCTCTCCTTCGATTACGCATTCGATTAGAAACAGATGTTATAAGGAAAAGTTGAAATAGCCTAGAACCGTCTAAGGAGCATCGAAATGGCTTAAAGAGTCCTAAAAATCAAAAATTTTGGTGGGAATTCAAAAAATCAAAATTTTTTGGTGGGAATTCAAAAAATCGAAAATTTTGGTGGGAATTCAGAATTTGAATTTTTTCTCAGAAATTCTGAAGTTCAGTATTTTCGCTTTGAAATCAAGTATTGAAAAGTTTTGGCGGGAATTCAAATTTTTAATTTTTGCTGGGAATTCCGAAATTCAAAAAAAGTTTTGGTGACAGTTCCAAAGTTCAAAATTTTTGGCTGGAATTCGAGATTTAGAAAATTTCCGCAGAGATTTCTACCTTCATTATTTTTGGTGGAGATTCAGATTTTGAAAAATTTTGGCTTTAATTCAAAATTTGAAAAGTTTTGGCGGTAATTCAAAATTTGAAATTTATGGCGAAAATTCGAATTTCGTGATTTTCCTCGGGAATTACATAATCCAATTTTGGTGAGAATTTGTGAAGTTTGAGAATTTTTAGTGGGAATTTAAAAAATTTTCAAAAAATGTCAAGAAAACACCGTGAAAATCTGGGAAGCTCAACCATGAATTCATGTCTGAAACCTCTAAATTTTCAGGGAGAACATCCGGGAAAAGGTCGAAAATCGCCTTTTTTTTTTCTTCCTATAACCCTCCAAAAAAAATCATTTTCACGCCTAAACAAGCTCGTTTTTGGCTCGAAAATGCCTCGAAAATGTCCAAAACGTGGTCCTGACAACCCGCAGCATTTCTGCCCTCCGAAAAGTTACAGTAATGGTGTCAAAATGTTATTTTCATCATGGAAATACTCTCCAAATCTAGGATATATACCGTCGAAGACCCCAAAAACAGACCGTCATCCAAATCACCAAAAAAAAACTCCAAACTGCAAAAAAAAAACTGTCTACAAAAAACTTCCCGTGGGCGAGCGAAGAAAGAAGAAAATCGAAAAAAAACGGTCGATGCATCCATCCATCTCCACGAGCGGCACATAAAATGGAGCGAGAGAGAGAGGGAGAACGGTTTCGGTCGATCGGTCGGCCTGCAAAAAAATGAAATGATATTCCATTTTTTGATGGTTGTCAATGTGTGTGGAAACGACGGAAAAAAGAAGAGGAAATCAGAAATTCATATTATGGGAAAAAATAAGAGAAAATGTATAGATACGGTTCAAAAAAAAAGCGGGGGTGGTTGGTAGAACGAAAGAGAGAGAGAGAGAGAGAGAGAGAGAGAGAGAGAGAGAGCTATTACTTATTCCTGGGGAACATGATCTTTTTCCGATTGTTTGGGACCGAAAATTGGCTCCGCCCCTTTTATTAGAGTTTTGGGGATCAAAAAGAAGCTCCGCCTCTTTAAGGCGATTTTTTTTCGAGACTAAAGTTTGGCTACGCCCCGTTTAGGCGAGTTTTTTAGGACCAAAGTAAGGTTCCGCCCCTTTAAATATAGTTTTGGGGCCAAAAATTGGCTCCGCCTCTTTCGATAGAGATGGAGACTAAAATTAGGCCCCGCCCCTTTTAGTCGAGTTTTTTAGGACCAAAATAGGCTCCGCACCCTTCCAGTCGAGTTTTGGGACAGCTAGCAGAGGTATGATGTAAAGCAATTAGACTCCGCCCCCTTTTGGGATTTCAACTTCCTAAACCACCCGTAAATCTATCGAAACCTCTCGTAAATCTACATCTAAAAAATCTAGTAAAAAGCACATGAAAATCTAGGTTTAGGACCATAAAATCCGAACTATTCCGGCCAAAAATTGCTCATAAAACCCGAAAATTTAGTCATAAAAACTTGAAAAAAAATTTTATATGATGAATTTATGATGAATTTCCCGCACTTTTATACCCAGTTTGTTTTCATCACGTTTCTATAGTTTCCAGGTCAAAAATACGCGAAAAAAAGTGGGTTGATAACTCAATTTATTGCTGATAATATGATAAATACCCACACTTTTTTTGGCCAGTTTTTGACCTACTAGGTTTTTGATCATACAAATTGCTATTGCTCAGAATAAGAATTAATAATTTACAAATGATTTTTTGATGATGAGCGTGTTTAGGAAGAGAGACGGGATGACGAGATCTGTTAGAGGAGGGAAAGTGATGAATAATTGACATAAAACTGATAACCAAAAATTGGAGAAAACTGGGGTAGATTTACGGAGACTCCTTATTGGGATTTCTACATTTTCTTATTTTTTTTCCAAAAAATTGAAGTCTTTGCATTTTTCAACTCTCGAAATTTTTAGAAAATAAGATAAGACTATCTGTCTGTCCACATGTCCGTATATCACCGAAGATTAATAAATTTCCTTCGAAAAAACTACTCGAAAGAATCGAAGATTTGAGTTGATTTACGGGGAGCTAGTGTCGATTTACGGAGCGCCACAATCAACATTTTTATTCCAGACCCTACTTTTTTTGGCTTATGGGCCCTCAAAATTCAAAGGAATTCAAAAATTAGTCTGCCTGTCTGTACATCTGCATGTTTGGGTGTGTGTCACAAAAAAGTCAAAGCTGCTTCGAAAAAAAAGTCGAAAAATGGGAGGTTCGAGTTAGATTTACAGGATCCTTGAGTAGATTCACGGGGTATCGAGTGTCGATTCACGGAGCGCCACAATCAAAATTCCAACCAAGACCCCAGACATGGCCCCTATATTTTTTTGACTTCTAGGCAATCGATTTTCAAAGAAATTCAAAAAATTGTGGGTTTCACAAAAAAATTGAAACTGCTTCGAAAAAAAATAGTCGAAAAAATGGAATGTTCGGGGTAGATTAACAGGATTCTTGGGTAGATTTACGGGAGCTACTGTCGATTTACAAAGCAAAACTACCTAGATTGTTAACTCAGACCCTAGACAAGATACCTAATTTTTGATACTCTCAAATTCAAAAAATCCTGTCTGTCTGTCTATCCGCATGTCTGGTATGTCACAAGAAATTAGTGTAACCCCTTCAAAAAACTAGTTTCTAAAAAAAG